>VUQR01007021.1:2893-15963 GCA_015108515.1 Hemichromis elongatus | reverse complement strand
GTGTGCCGCAGGGGTCATGTCAGTGGAAGGATCCGGGAGTTTCGGTGCTTGCTTGGAAGTTTAGGGTTTTTTTTTCTCGCTTCCCACTCAAAGTAAGGTCAGTACTTCCGCGCTTTAAACGCTGCATGGTCTTACTCTCTTCCGCACTCGATATTTGTTGATCTGCACACAGCTGTTGCCACGAACGTGGCACTCGCTTACGTCATTGTCATGAGACATATTTGCAAAAAAACCCACGGCTTAGTAACACAATAACCCAGCGTGCTTATGGGAAAGTAACAGTAATCTAATTACCTTTTTTGTAATAGTAATCCCTTACTTTACTCATTACTTGACAAAGTAATCGGATTACAGTAACCCGTTACTTGTTACTATCCATCTCTGCTCATAAGACAGGAAGCCAACCAATTTAAATGAATTCTACAAATTCTGCCAAGAAGTGATCAAATATCCAGCCAGAATTGTGAAATAAGTTTGTTTATGGCTCTCAAAACCATCTGCTTGAGGTGCAACTTGTTAACTTAACTTGTTAGTGGGAGGCTATGTAGATATTTGAGCCTGTATGAATACTTTTGATCCTGTGTGGATTAGAGAATTTAAAATAAATTCAATCTTGTGCAACAAGTTTTTTATTTTTTAAAGTACTGTAAATAAGGATTAAATTGAACTCAATTTCATTTGCACAGCTCCAAATCACAACAACAGCAACCCCAAGGTGCTTTATATTGTAAAGTAAAGAACTTAAAATAGTAGAGACAAAACCCAAACAATCAAACGACCTCTTTTGAGCAAGCACTCAGCAACAACAGGAAGGAAAAACTCCCGTTTAACAGGAAGAAACCTCCAGCAGAACCAGGCTAAGGGAGAGGCAGCCATCTGCCGCTATTGGTGGGGGTGATGGGACGAAAGGACAAAAGACAGTGTGGAAGAGAGCCAGAGATTAATAGTACCTAATGATTAAATGCAAAGTGGAGTATACACCCACAGTGAGTGAAAAAGATGTATGCTGTAGTCATTCCACCTCTGGGGGAAAGAACAGTTCAAAGAAATGAAAGGCCCAAATTACCACTACAGTCATGAACATGAGTGGATGTAAACTTCTGATCACAAACAACAAAAAGAAAACACACTGGATGTCTGCTTATTACTGTCACACTGTAGCTATTGAAATGCATCAAAACAGTAATCAGTGTGTATATTAACCATAAAAATATTATAATATGAACCACATTACCTCAGAAATATTACATTTAAAAAAATAAAATAAAATAAAATATTATCATTCTGAACTATCCGTCACCATTTAGAAATTCAGTCACTCGTTTACTATTAAGCTATTCTAGCAGTCTGGATAATACTTTTAATTAGAACCAATATGTCACTCTATGTGTTTTAAACCATAGTTAGCCGGTTTGCAAGCTCAGTAATCCGAATTACAGCCTCTGGTGACCATCTGCCGTCTGCACAGACAGCTCCGCGCACTACTTTGTTACTGAATTCACCTCAGCCCGCCCCCTCCGTGTGTGTCTCTCTGTGTGTGGGGGGTTATAGCCTACCGGGCGGAGTAATTCGTGCTGGTATCTATTGAGTGCATGCGTGCGCGAGTGCGTGCTACGGCTTCAGCCTGTCACTCTCGTTGTGCCGCGGCGCGAACACGGGTAGCAAGAAGGACCAAAAATCCGCCTGGTATCAGTTGTTGTCCCTGGAAAGACCGTTTCCCCCCATCACTAGAGACACCTCTGTTGTTTTAAAGTGCGTCTGCTCTTCAAGGAGAATATCTGTGACACATTACAATGCTTCAAATAAGGGACCTCATCTGGGGATTGTTATTCATCGGCTGTGCAGGTAAGATGAGTTATTTCTTTTTCTAGTCTAATATTAGGTTGTGTGGGGATTAGTGTCCAGCTGTAGGCAAAGCAAATCTGTGTGAAAGCGCAGGCCGAGACGTGTTGATTGTAGAGCAGCATCCTCTGGTCCCACCGGCGGCATCCTTGTCACTGACTCCGGACAGTGGCGTTGCGTTTGGAGCTGGAGTGCTGCAAAATTCACAATTATCCCAAAAGTTCTCTAAAAAGTGAGGCATCTCCCCCTCTCTGAGGGAAAGCAGCATGATTTACTAAGGGGAGCGCATTTTATTCAGTTTTGGGGTTATACAGTTTGATAGAGGCGCGTATCTCGGTGCAATATGAATATCCCTGCACAACACTGAGAATTGCAGACGGTCAGTGTCTTTCATTCGGGGTGAATGTTCTCCCTAAGTTAAGTTATGCTACATGTTTGTAATTAAAAAAAAATCCCTACACGTGCTGGTTGCTGTGGAAGTTAAGCCCCTGAGTTCGTCCCTGTGGGCAAATAGAGGAGAAGGATGCTGCCAGAGACCAGGACTGGTGTTGCAGAGGGGCGCTTTTTGTGGTCCCCTTTATGCCAGCAGCCAGCTTATTGCTTATAGCCTCTTAAGTCGCCGCAAACGTCAGCGGCAAACGAACATACTGTCATTCAAAAGTCCACCTCGGCTTTCTCACTTCTGCTGGGTCCGACGTGACGCACCGAGGATGGGGTGTCCGGAGAGCCGGTCTTTATTAGCGGGAACGCTTTGTTTTAGTCCACCGGAGACAGATTTACTGCCCTTTTTTCTCTTTATTAGTTTAGTATTCAATTTCTTTTCTGTACGCATGCGCTTAAAACTCTATCGAATGGATCGATAAGATGCGTCCACAGATTTCCACTTGTGCCATGATCGGATTTGGCACATAACCAGTAGCCGTGCTGATGTGTCCGTGCGGGATTTTAGTTTTTACATCCCTGCTCTGATCATATAGGTCGACACCGAGGCACTGCCTCTGTTTCTGTTGTCTTTTTTGTAAAAGAAAACAAAAACAAAACAAAGACTGTAGTTTCCAACTTAGCAGCGTGGTGCTTTTCCCCTAAACCTCCATGCGCAAAATGATGTCGACTTCGGCACAGACCCAGACTGATTTGATCGTACTTTTTAATTTCGTTGGTTGAGAGGAAATTCGTCATCCATTGAGGTAGACTGAATAGTCTTTCAATGTATACAATAGCATCCAATCCCAGAGCTCCCATGGTTATATAGGGCGGGAGGGGGGGGACCCATTTTTTTCCCCAAAGCCCCCACCTCACCCACCACCCACACCGTTCTCTCCTCCCTGCATTCACCTCCCCATTCCATACCAACAGAGTGCTCAAAAAGGAGTTTGAGGACCCCCAGGGGTCCTTGGAGAGCGGAAGAAGTTTGATGTTATAATTTGATTCAATTTAGTGTACATTATGGTGTAAAATTATTATTCTAACCTGGGGCCTCAGTTGCACTGTTGTTTCTCGGTACTCTACAGGTTTATGCTTTTCTTGTCTATTAAAATAAATAAATAAATAAATAAACAAGTGTTTTCTTCTCCCCTACTGAGGTTAACTGCTGCCAATACAGGCACTGAGTCTGGTTAAAATGAGCGAGGTTACAGTTAAAATAACCAGAAGGCAAATATTTTCATGTGCTAAGAAAGTAGCCAATCATCTGGTTATGTCTGTTTCGATTTACTGACATTTTGATTCCTTTCCTTCCTTACTTCCTTTCTTCTCTTTCCTCGCCTTGTATTTGTGCCACGCGGCCGTGACACATTATTTGGGGTAGACTGCTAAGTCATTTTTTTCCCCCTAGCACGCATCATTAGGTTAAAGTTCATAGATGTAGCACTGTGAGACTGTATTGAATTATCCATGCAGTAGTCTCGGTCTGGCTAAATAATACATTTATTTCACAGTAGTGTTGAAGCCAACAGCCCTGTCTTTGCAGAATTTAGGGAAATCGAGCATGAAGAATGTGGGTCCACGCACAGGAAAATAATGTATATAGCCTCAAATAATGTGGACTGGGGAAATTGAGTGGATAAGACGACAGAATTCGAGGAAGGTGGGTCATTACTGTGTATCTTGGTTGGTGTTTTTCTTGTTTTGGTTTTGGTACATAAAACCTAAGCTGGCCTCCATGTGGCGCTGGACGTGTCCCCAAAGGAGCTCCGCTTTAGTTTTTCTTCTTTGTGTAATCTTGTGGTTCGAGTGCAATAGTGATACTGATACTTGAAGTTTATGAAAATAATGATGTATTGATTACTGTTTAAACTTTCAAACTACAGCGTTGGATATTTTGCACTTTACAAACACCAACCAAAAGATGCACTTTACATTTTTACCACTGGAAAAATAAATGTTGTCATTCCTGTGGTAAAATACTTTCAACAAGCTGTGCGAGGATCTAATGGGCCAAGTTGGGATAATGCGTGCGCCGGCTGATGTTTGTGGTTTCTATGAACCTTGAAAGTTTTTTGAATATCTTTGGAGGCGTTTCCAAATCAGCACCCAAACACTTGGGCGCCCCGTCACTGATTGGGTTTAGAGAGCAGCGCTGGGATGTTTTCATTTCTTCCATGTGATTCATGACCCTGCCGAAGTATTCTGACACCCCCACAATTTACCGCGCCTCCGCAGGGGAGGGAAAGAGAAAGGAACCAAGAGGGAGATAATTAGACAACTGTGCCTTAGCTGTACCCTCTTGCAACAAGGAGAAATTCAAATAAATTGATCGCATTATTTGATGGACCCGGGGTATATTGAAGGGGCAATGACAGTATCACACACTTTGAGGGCTGGGCGATTTAATTACATTTATTGATTTCCAGTTTCTGTTCCAGTTCGATGATGATTAAATTTTGAGGCTAGCGCCAAACATTAGGATGCAGAGCTACACCACCTTCCAAGAAGTAACTGCATTATAATGCAATTTTAGGAGTCAAAGCAGGTAGTGATCTTTCTCGACTTAAATTCGAGTCGAGTGTGCGGTGGCCGTTCTGACTGTGTTACTGAATTAAGCCAGCACATCCACGGTGATCAGTTTGAAACTGGGAAAAGTAGAAGGTGATGCAGGGAAACCTGAGGGGAGAAGAAACCGCCTTTATTAAAGTGAAAATGACACCACCTCAGATTTATGACTTCAAGAATGTGAAGTTACAGATCTGAGGCATTTTTTTTCCCTTTCTTTTTTTAAACCGTTTTATGTTCTGTGCTGTTGGCTGTAGAAAAACCAACGCAGGGTTGGCTGCCAGTAAAAGTTTAAACTGGCTAGGCTTTTGTTGCATTTGCAAATCAGCATCGTCCAGCAGCACCCTGCACGGACCAAATATGTGACCAGATATGTGAAATATCTACTACTGGGCATTCCTGATCTTTTACTCTGACTTGGGGATAAAATATATTTGTGATCAAATTACATTATTGTGTTATTAAGTTGAATTGCCTTTTCTCATTTTTTAGCATCTGACACAATGTCAGAAGCTTCTCTCTCTCGCTGAAAGGGGTTTGTCTCCGTCGGATTTCTTTATTCCTTTTGTTCCTGAAACGGCACGTTTGCAGGCTGAAGGCAGGCTAGATGCTGATGTGTACTTGCCATTCAGTTCATACAGTTATATGAAACTGCAGAGCAGTGCAAATCCACGTATCGTTCTGGCTGCAAAGCAGTCTGTGTGTGTACTTTAATCAGTCAGCTGAACTACAGAAGGGAAGAAAAACTTTAGCTTAACATTTTGAGGGAGAAAATACACAAATCCTAAATGGCTAACATATGGGACTTTAACTGCTGTGGTGGGTTCAAAGCCACTATGAAAATAATACAGGCTATTTTTGACTTAGGGGAACTGGAAAAAGCAGCCAAACACAGGAAAATTATAAGGCATTTTTAGTCCGCTCTTTAAATAAAACTAGATTCTGGCTCTTTCAAGCTTTGCTCTGTAGTTGCACTCTGGTCCATGCACCATTTGGCTTGGAGACATTTTGTACTAATGCACTCTTACGGCTTGTTATGATCAAATTCTCATCAGTACGTGGACTGTTCGGATTATAGCAGTACTCCTACTCGGACTCAGCTTCTATTTAGCTAAATACAGCATGCCTGTGTTGCCGTTCAGTTTATGTAAGAGCAAATAGCAACAGATCAAGTGACTTGTCATCATAATTGCAAGTTGATTCTCAAGATGTGAGTTCTTTGCTGCTGCCTGAATTTACATAAAGTTCAGTCATTACCGTGTCTACATTTTCCCCCTATAGCTTTCTTTTTTTTCCCTTCTTGCTGGGCTTTTTTCTTGTATTTGCTTATTAGTTGTTTATTGATTTCCATCTTTTGCAGCTTTTATTTTATGTCATATTATCCTTTCTCCCCTGAGAGTTCAACTCGAAACAACCCACACTGCAGCACAGACACGGAGCCCTGTGTGTCTGAGTTGCGTTATCCGCTAATTAGTGCAGACTAATAAAACACTAAAAATTTTTACCCACTAAAACTGAAGCAGAAACTCCTTGGATCGCCTTTACCACACAGCACAGTCTGTTAGATCATTCCTTTTAAAATGCTCCAACAGGCAACAACAGCACAGACATGGTGGAGAGGTGCAGTAATTGACTCTGAGTAGTCCAGCAGTCTGTGTTGGAACCCCTGTCAGTCACAGCATCCATCTGCACACTAACTCCAGTATGCAGATGGGTGAGTTTTAGAAAATGCACCCCTGTACACTCGCCGTGAAGGGGGGAAACTCTAGAGGCCCAAGTCGTTTTGTGTACGAGGCTGTAAACATGCCTTTTAATGCTGTGATATTTGCTTTTTTAACACAGGACTCTATGTGGATTCACTCGCTTTTTGAGTGGGCATTAGAGGAAATGCAGTTTTTGGCACTCGTGCCTTGGCTTCGTTCTCCAGACCTGGAGGCTGCTGTTCGCCCAAGACAACGGCCCTGTAAAACTATACCTCGTTACTATCATGATTCGAACACGTCACCTGAAATGCAGTGACACTCACGCTTTGAACATAGTTCATCTGAACCTGTAACCTATCAGAGTGAGACCTGTGCACATCAGATTCTCTATAAAGTCTCCATTTTCAGCCACTTGGATATCATTTTTCTAGACTGGCGTGTTCAGAAGGTAGAGTAGGTCATGTAGTAATCAGAAGGTCGGTGGCTTTAGCGGTGCCTCCTCCGTTCTGCATGTTGAAGTATCCTTGGGCAAGATACTGGACCCCGAGTTGCCCTCGAGGCATCTGTTGGGGTGTGAGTGTTTGGACATGAAGAAAAAAAGCACTTAGGTTAATGTGTGTATGAATAGGTGAATGAGGCTTGTGGTAAGAAAACACTTTCAGGGCTCAAATTGAGTAGAAAAGCGCTATACAACTACCAGTCTATTTAGATGTGACAACAACAATGCTCGTTACTGTCTAATTCCAATTACCGTTAAGTGCCTTTGCATCCAGAACCTACTAAAAGTCCCTAATCTCACCACCTGGTCCACGAGCTTAAACTAATAGAAAAGCGTGTTAACACTTATTTACATCCAGTGTTGGTATGCTTTCACACAAACACAGAGCATTTATTAGGCTAATGCGAGAAAGGTAAAATGAGAGCTGCCTGTCTGTAGTGTCTGTAGGCTAGGTGCTAGCTTGAGTTGCCAGGTATATTTGAATTTGGCAGTCTTTTAGACTGTCTACAGTCTACAGTCTGAGACAGCAGCCACCCCCTCAGTGTTATCTGCACTTGCTGGTTCCACATCAGCAGCAAGGGAAAAGGCCGGACTAAGGAGATGACTGATGGTGACTAATGTCAGTTCTTCATTCTTTCCAGACTCCACTCAGTCTTTTGTCAGTAATATTATTTCGTTTTCTGACACTCAACATTTCTTTTCAGTGCGACGTTATTAAGTATATGTGGTGATTTTATGGCCGTAAACACTGCTCTCTGTACCACTGATATGCAATACACACCTGCACATGTGGGCTTGCTTATCTGTGCAAAATCTCTCTTTGCCCCACCAAACTGTGAATATTTAATGGAACTGTGCTGTTCAGCTTCACTGTGTGGCCGTTAAATCGAGCTGAAATACAGAAATTTGAACAACACTTTACAAACACTTTTCAGCTTAATTCTAAAAAAACATAATTTCTGTTTTTTTTTTAGCCACAAAAATAAAAACAGAAACACAAAGACAGTTTTAATTTGATTCCAGTCACCATGGCATTAGAAGCTCTTGGTCTGTTGATGATAAAGAGGCACGTAAAGTCTAAAAACTCAGCTTGAAATGCAGATGATACAAGTTTTACATAATCCATAAATTCATGTCATATCACAGAGCGTGTGAAAGGGCTGATAATTCCATCCAGATGAGCTCAAAATGACTCGACTGGCTGTAATATTTCTTCTGACTGTTAGATGAGGATAGGCTGTCTTTGCATATTAATCAGGATGTGAATAGAGACCGTGAGTGATTTTGATTGTGTGAGCTCTGAAGGCGTCCTATAGAGAATTGAATGTGGGGGGAAAAAACCCAGAAAAAAAAAAGAGACGGACTTGTTATGCAACCCAATCAGCAGCCTCCTCCTTTGCCACTGAGCGCAACATTGGACATAATTTGCAGATCTTATATTGTGTTTAGTGTGTGTACAAATGCACTACTGAAAAAAATGAAGTAATGTCTCCCAAAAGTTTAGTCACGTATATTCACATTATGTCATTATGTTCTAATGGAATGCCACAAGTAGTACTAACTAATGTAATGTGAATTTTTAAGTTACCATTAGATGAGTCAATGCACAATGACTCATCTAATGGTAACTTAAAGTTTGATGAGTCAGTACACACACATTTATTATTACATTACTTACCGCTACTTGTGGCATGATGTATGGGAGGAGTGGAAAATGGGTTCAGGGTGGGGGTGGGATAAGCTACAGGATGATGGAAGAGGTCAGCCATGAGTCTCCATGGACTGTGATAGTTGCAGACAGGGAGCAGGTGGCAGATAATCTGTAGAAGTGGAGGTATGCTCTGGAGAGAAGAGGAATCTAGAGGCACTAGAAGCAAGACAGAAGATGTATGTCTAATGGGAAGGAGACAGGTGTAACAGTGAAGATGGCAGGAGCAGAGGTAGTGAGGACGGACAAGTTTAAATACCCGGGGTCAGCTAGGGTGCAGTGGGCGGAGACGAGTGTCAGGGGTCATTTGTGATGGAAAGATAGCAGCAAGAGTGAAGGAGAAGGTTTAGAGGACAGTAGCGAAGCCTCCTATGATGCATGAGCGGAGAGGGTGACACTGACAAAAAAAGGAAGCCGAGCTGGAGGTGGCAGAGCTGACCGGGATGGACAGGATTAGAAATGAGTACATCAGAGGGACAGCACAGGCAATATGGAGCTGAGGAAGTCCATAGAGAAGATTCATGGGTGTAGTGAAGGAGGACATGCAGTGGCTCGATGTGAAACAGGAGGATGCTAGGGATAGGGTGAGATGGAGGTAGACGATCTGTTGTGGCGATGCCTAAAGGGAGCAGAAAAATCAAAAGGATATTTAGTTAATTCAGACTCAGGTAACCCAGCACAGTCATCCATGCTTAAAACAACATGTCTTTAGAATATAACCATAAGCATTATGATTATATACCATGTGAATATGCATACATATATATATATATATATATTTTAAAATCAAGTTATTCATTAACGTCACATTTTTTTGGTAATACTTTTCTTGTCAAAATGAAAATATGCCTTTACTGAGCTTGTTGATGCACTTTCCTCTCAGCCATCCATTTCAGCTTAGTAAAATCTTGTTTCTGATCCTTTTCGTTGTGGTCTTTTCTTCTCTTCTGGTTAAAAGCATGGCGTCTGAAACAAAACACTTCTCCAGTCTCCTTAGGCTAAACTCGGGCATTTTGGCAGAGCGAAGCAGTATCAGCTTTTAATGAATTCAGATAAACAATGCTTGATGTTCCCTAAGATCGCATCCAAGAAGGTGAAATATCTGTGGGAGTGGCTGTGATTTCAAACAAGCTGCTGTTGCTCCAAGGCTAACCGGGATGCTGCTCGCGTGAGTTTTGCAAGGCGATAGAGAAGATTGGGGCGTTTGTTGTCGAACTCCTCAGCATGCTTGCTTAGCCCCAACCTCACCAGATTTTCTACATTAGAACTAATGATCTGTGCTGCTTTGGCAGTGGGCTCCCTATATTTTTTTCCCCTCTTACTGAACTCTTTAAGTGAGGCTGCCAAGTCTGGTGAGGTTGCCCAAGGTGACGATGGACTACATTGCTGCGCAACAGAATCCCAGCATGATGTCCCTGTCCTCCTTGAAATGCCTGGAGAGCTACAAGCACCGATTTTTATTTGGAATAGATACTGTGTTTATTGATGTTCCTGTTTTCTTTATTGTCAGCATGGGATCCCGTGTTATTTATAGCCTGTCACCGTTATAACTTACTTCCCTCAGGACTTGCACTGATTAACAGATGGAAAGTCACTTCAGACTTATGTTGTGTTAATTTTCAGGTGGAGAAGAAAAAACCCCAGTGGTTTTTACTTTGCATCACTTTCCTTTTTTTTCCACCTTTTTCAAACAAAGACATAAAATGTAATAAATATGCTTGGAGTGACAGCGCCCTGATATAAAATGCCTTGGCTTAGCTGCGGTAACCTTCATCAGGGATGACACAAAACGCTTGAGTAATTTTCTTAATGTTGGATTACCGACAATCTTTGAGCTAAAAGTGCAGAGAGCAGTTTTTGCTTTATTGTCTCTTTGTTCAACTGAGCCTTCAAGTGCTGAAAAACGGCGGCAATATCATCCGAGTGTGACTTGGCAGACTTTTAATGCTTATGCTTCATCACTTAAACAAACACCTACTGCATGGGATGACTGGCTGCGGGTGTGATCTCCTGCAAAGCTATATGCTTAGCAATGTAAAAATGGTAAGTTACAAGTCCTTCAGCTTTGTAGGAAAAGCTGCTGAAATGCAATAACCTATAGAAAGACTGAAGAACCTACACAAATAAGCTGCATATCCTTGCTTGCATTAAAACATCTGCTGTTTTCTATTCAAGCCTGTGCACAGCGTCGTCCTTTACCTTCTTCTCCAACATTATCTCTCCAGGAAAGCTGGTTATGTTTCATTCTGAGAAAGTGAAAACTAGAGGGCTCTAATGATTGCCTGACTTTTTGCTATACTGCTGCCACCAGGTCCCCATGTTTTTCATGCCAGCCATGTTGGTTAGCTTTAAAAAGCTTTGACCAACTCTGATGCTATTATCAGTTCTTCTAAAAGATCTGATCTCTGATAGATTACTTTACTGATGTCTGATCAGACACTGCTGTTTTGTCAAAGAGGCTGGCTGATGGTGGTGCTGTTATGCAGAAATCTGAGGCAAAAGTGACACGGGTCTCCCTTGAACTTGCCGGTTAATCAGGTTTTTTCCATATCTTTCTGGCTTCCGACGACTATAAAAGCAATCCTGATAAAACAATCACGAGTTACTACATAGATATTGTTTCATCTTGCGTTATAAATCAAGCACCCACGCTATCACCCCTCCCTAAAAGCTCAATCTCACAAGCCGTCTAGTTCTCCTGGAGCCGAGATGATGGACACAGAGCCTTTGGTCAACATTTATCTGTAAGAAGTCAAAGTTTTAAAAGGGTTCAATAAGTGAACGTGTGAACGGGTCATTAATAGTTGAAGCTGCCTTCGTCGACGGTACACAAACCGCGGTTGGCTGTTGGCTCTTCATCGTTCTTTCTGTCCCGAGGCGCTGCTGCCTGAGCGTCTCATTGCCCCCATCTGCCACTGTAGGCATCTGCGAGGGGGACTGTGGGCCAGAAGTGGTAATCACTCATGAGATGTGTTTTATATATCATTATAATATTAAAAATGTAAATAGTGACATAGTATGAGAAATTTATTGTGTATTTGACCGAATCTGGATATGGTTGTGTTAGGCTGCTAATTTATTTGTCACTGATCGAGTTTTTCTTACATCCCTCTGATAGTGGTGCACATTATGCTTGAGTTCACCTCATTTTTGTCAGCTTAGCACCTTAGTAGGTCACAAAACTGCAACCAGGACAGCTCTGTTTATCAGTGGCGCTGACTTTTATGTGTTTGTTTTTCAGTGGCTACTTTCTAGCTATGCAGCTAAGGCACCCGCTGAAGTGAGAGTGTAAAACAGTTTAAAGTGGTTTGTTCCAGGATTTCCACAGCCAGGCTGATCTCACACCTGCTGCATTCATTTGTAGATGGGGGGGAGGATTTTCTGCTCAGAAACGCTGCTTTTCAAACCACCTGAAGAGTCAACTCATTTTCCCGTACACCTGGTGTCTGCAGGGATAATTGCTGCTCATTTAAGATGCATGCAGCGATGTTTTTCCACACAGTTCATTTCGAGTGTGTCTCCCATTTTGCAACATTTCTCCTTTTCTTATTAAATGTCTTTTTTCTTTGAGAATCGTTATTACTCCCCTATGTGTCCTATTTTTTTTCCCCCTCGCTACTACAAACGTGCAGTGTTGGCCATCTTAACCCCAGGTTTCAGATTGCAGCTTGCATAATAGGCTTCTCAGGAGTGACCGGTCATTCACACAACAATGGCAGCTGGCAGTTATTTACCTGAGTGTGGATGCAGGCACTTAACATTTCTGCTTATGCACAAAATAATGAACAGCGGCAGCAAACAAGAAACTGAGTGACTAAATTAAGAACAATATGAAGAGTAAACATAGGGGTATATTTTTGATACCACTAAGGCTCCACCTGGCTTATTATTACTATTATTATTAGTATTATTATAAAAAGCACTTTGATGTGATTGATTTGAAATCTTAAACACACAACTGGGTGACCTGTAATTTAGCTTCAGGGGATGTGCTCTGTTTCCTGTGATCACCACTGATATTAAGAGATGCCTCCAGGCCCTCGGGCAGTGTGGGTGTTTTGTGCTGGCGCGTTTTGATGTGGCACCTTATAAACTCTCTATCACTTTCTGTTAGGATTGATATTTTTTATATTGTCATTTGTGCTCAGGAACATATAATCATTTGTGCTTGGAGATATATATATATAGATATATCTATATATATATTTATATATCTATATATATATCTATATCTATCTATCTATATCTATATATATATATATATATATATATATATATATATATATATATATAGATATATATATATATATAGAGATATATATATATC
>VUQR01007018.1:26316-46532 GCA_015108515.1 Hemichromis elongatus | reverse complement strand
AATATTGTTTTTTTTTTTTTTTTTTTTTTTACAGCATCTAATAACCAGAAAATAACTTGAGACCAGCTTCTTCACATAAATGCTCCACTTCACAAAAAGCCAAAAGAGAAGAAAACAGGAAAAAAGAAAAGAGAAAAAAAGGCGAGAGATGCCCCAGCCGCATCCTCTTCCAACCCCGGCAATCAATGATTCACAAAGCTCCGGGGTTTCAGTGTCACTCTCAGCGGCGACGCCATTTTACCAATAACACTGACATTTTTCCATAAAGCTGAGACGTTACGAAGCCGGTGCGGGGTCCAAAATCTCCTCGTATATCACACGTCCAGACCCCAGGATGAACCTGTAGCGACAAAAAGCACATCGTACGTGTTCGTTTAAAAAAAAACAAAACATTTTTTTAAAAACCTTTTCTTTAATTTTATTTTTTAATCTTATTTATCTTCCATAGTGTTTTGAAGTCTATAGCAAGAACTCATGCAACACATATGATCACATTGTCCTGGTTTTCATCCCAGCTCTGTTAAATTTTGGTTGAAATCAGGGCTTTGTGCAGTCCGCTCACAGTCATCTATTAAAAGACGAGTAAAGCATTTGTTTAGGGACTCCAAACTATTGCAGAACAGGAAAAGCAGTTATCACAGTAGAGAGCAGCATTAAGATTTCCCTTGGCTAATTTAAGAGTAAAAGATTGAGAACATATGCTAATTTGCTTTCTAGTGCATATCAAATGAGACGATTGATACTAGTCTCACATCTGCCCATTACGTTTACAGCCAGATGGTAGTTAGCTCAGCTAATCACTGGGAAAAAAGGGGAGGATGATCACCCCCCCGCTCTGTGTAGACGACGAGAGCCGCCTACCTTCACCTTTAAAACTGTCTAAATGACATAACAAGACTTGTTTGTTTCATCTGTTAAAGAAGTAGAGTGTCCTTTGTCTCCCAGGTCAGGTTCCTCTCATAGCTTCCAGGTTTTGTGCTCAGCTAAGACAAACTGTTGTGAGCTAATAACTAAGGCATTAACTCACAAATGATTAGCTTCACCTAAAAGAGGGCAGACAAAAGGTCCGGTACCTAGTTCAGCTCCATCTCTCTAAATTGAAGCTCATAGACTGTATATAGAAGATAAATGGGCCACCATTACATTACCCAGTGATTTGTAGAGTACCCATTAAGAATTCAAGTTTGGTACTTTGTCCCTTGCAGTACTGTTCATACCTTTAATCATGCATTGGACCTCACTTAGGAAAAACCAACCCCTTGGAGAACAGAAGCTGCAGGTTGCTGACTGTCACCAGGATATAACTGTTAGCCAAGAGGGTGCTGTGCCAAAAATCCCTTCAGATTGCTTTGGCTGCTCAGAGTCTGCTGTCGATGTCTGGAGTTTACACAGAAGATGCCGACCTGTCTGCAAACACTGACCAACTACTTCCCGAGCTGTAGTGAAATTTGAAAAAGATGCAAACCAGCCACAGAGAGCGTTTGCCTTCAAGGTAAAAGTTGTGCCTCACTGATGAAAGCAACACATTAAAAAAAAAGGAGATGGCTTTATTTGGTCACTGCATTTCTGGTTTGCATTGCATTGTTTGTAGTTTGCCCACTGCTTGGTTTGTTTGCAGATAAGTCGCTTCTCCCATGCCAGCCACTGACAATCCTGAAACAGCTAGTGACTAAAGCGATCAAAAGGAGACCTCTTTGAACGCTAACAACAAAAAGCAATCGTGATCTCACTGGTTGAGGAATACAGATTCTTTCCTTGCCACCGGTGGTTGCAGATTGGTCTCTAGCCCTGTGCAGCTGAGGCCGTAATAAAACTGAAGTGCTGGAGTGTCATAAAAATTCAGTTTTCATCAAGAGGAACAAACCAAAGCTTCATTTGAGAGGGTCATGCTTTGAGCATATATATCTGATCTAAAGGTACTCAGGGGACTGGCTTCCTTTAGCACTGACCTTCAAGTGGCCATTCAGGGGTGGTTTCTGTTACTTGGGCTTTATTCCAAAAGTAGACGTTCAGCAGCGACAGATCACTGGCTCTGCAGTGGGGAATATCCCTATTTATATCATGTATTTATGGAAAAATATACTCAGCATGAATGATGGATGTGCTTTCCTTGTCTGCAAAGTGAAAGCAAAGCAGAAGTGCCTTAACCCTGCATTTTTTTAACGACTCCCAGGGGGCAATTTGTAAAAACTCTTCGGTCTTTGCAGAAATCTGTGGGTAAATGTCTCCTGGCCCCGGCTTGAGTAATTACTGTCCTGATGAGTTTGATAGGCTCAGCCTGTCAGTCATTTTGGGTAACACTGATTAAAAAAAAACAAAAAAATATGAATTCTATCCATCATATCCATCGTTTATCCGGTTTTAACACCCTGCTAATATGAAAACAACAAAACCAACATTTTTATCCTGTTCTGACACCAAATATTTTGACCTGTCAGTCAGCTGGAATGCTGTTTCTGCTGTTTCTGATTTCTTTTACAAACTTTAATTCTGATTGAAAAAGTAAATTCTTTTAAATGGTTTAGACTGAAAACAAACTGTACAGCGAGGTCGTGGCGGGAACATCGTCTACGTCAGCGGGAGGAGCAGCAGTGTGGGCAGGAAAAGGAAAAAGGGCCGGTTCCTCCGCAGGGTGGCCGTTGCCGCAGAGTTGGTCGGACGCTTCCTCTTGGGGCCGTTGCAGAGTGGGGTGTTGCAGCAAGAGATGCAGACTGAGTTCAACTTGCCGGTGCAGAACTGCTGATAGCCAGAGGAGGCGATTAGGCAAGCCCCGGAGGATGCACATGATTTCCGATAATGTATCCCTGAAAAAAATAATCAAAAGCTCTCAGAATTTTTCCAGTGTTCAAAGAGAAAAAATAGTAAAAATAGTAAAAATAGTGAAAGAGCCAAGATGTTGGAAATGCATTTAAAAAAAAGTTGCAAAGAAATGTGGATTCATTGTACCTGCTGTAATAAGATTGCTCAGACTGAACTTATAAGAGCTGCAGTACTTTATTGCACTATTTGGACTTTGAAAGTACTGATTTCCTGTCTCCTTTTATTAACTAACATTGTGCTGTGTGGGACAATGTGTTGGAAAAATGCTTTTTATTCACTCTGCTCTTGCTGACTTCTTTATCAAGTAACATTTCTCTATCTGGTACCTATTGATGTTATTTGTTAAGTTTCTCTACAGTATGCTTGATATAGGAAGCATTTCGCCATCTACGTGGTATTCTTACTGTATTATTCATGCGGTTGTTTCTGTTGTCTGCAAATGAAATATTCCCTTGCTGGACAATAAAAAAAGTTTGGATTAAATCAAATTCAGATAAATTCAATTTCTGCAGCAGGAAGTTCCATTAAGTGGAAAGGCAGGAAAAATATGTGCATCTTAGCATTTTTCCTCCTAGGTAGTGTTTGCGTGGTGTGTGGTAATAAGGCACATGTTTCTACTGAACTGCTTCTCTGTCTGTCAAGGCAAAGCATAAAATTACTATCTGAGGCAAAGCTATGAGGGATCGGTGTCTTACTCAAGGACGCTACTCAAGGCTACTTTGTTGCGAGCACTGAACTTATAAACTTCCAATTATAAGACACTTCATCAAGCCACGTGCTGTCTGAGATTTGATAACCTCAAGGAAAAATCTGATTAAGCAAAAAATAATAACGTTATTATCTGAAAGGACTTTTGCAGGTAGCTGCACACATAATATTGACAGTCTGTTAAAATATAGAATATTTTTATTTCAAATACAAAGCTAACAAACATATTAGAGAAAGCTAATTAATAACTACAGGAAATAAAAAGATATATTTTTTACATGGAAGAAATTGAACTAAAGGAACTGGACTTAAAAAACTAAAGAAAAAAACATTTTTCTACCCTATAATAGAAAAGCCTTTTAGAAGAACTAGCTGTGGTTTGTGCACATTTTTGATTAGGTTAGCTGGGGATGCTAAAGTGTAAACTTCCCCAAAATGTCATGAAAATCAGGTTAGAGTTATAAATTTCTGTTTAGAATCTGAGAGTATACTGGAGGAAAGCTTTCACAGCTTTTTAAATTAGATTTAACTCATCAGCCTTTAAGGTAATGATGAGCAACTTCAAAGAAATGCTATGCTAATACTTTTCATGCTTGGCTATGCTAGTTAGCCAAACACGCTAACGGCTGTTAGCAGACAAATACGCAAAAAAAACAAAAAAAATTTCTTCTGAATTTTCATTATTTAGTTTTGCCATACATAATTTAAATTTTTATAGCATCTCAAAAAATAATAACTTGAAATTTTGAATTAAATATGCCAAAATTTTAACTTGAAATTTTAAGATACTAAGTAAGTCAAAATTTTGAGATAACTCAAAATAATATTTTGATGGACAAAACAAATTAAACCTCCAACCTTATACTAATCTGGATTGAAATAAAAGTTCAAATGCTACACCCTGATTGTGGCTGTATCCACTTTTCTTTTATTATTTCATATTTATACATTTTTAGACAATAATTGTATGTTTATTAATCATTTTTTTGCATTTTCTACCACATGACCCCTGGTAGGTTTCCTAGTTTTGGGGTTTAAAAAAATGACGGCTTAAAAAATTATCCCACCTCTTTTCCAAACTGTCACTTTGCCACTCTGCAGACTGAGCTATTTTATTTCCTGTAAGGCGGCACAAAACTAATCTAATCTTATGTCAGTGGCAGCTGGATGAAAGCCTCTTGTCTGTGACAAATGAGCTGAATGAAGTAGTTTCAGTCAGCTGGAGTTTTAGATCAGCAAAACAACATCGCAATACAAATAAGCCTTGCATGAAAACGAGCCTGCAAATAAAAGCAATGGATGGCAACGTTCACTTAGGTTTACGACGAGAACATTTTTACACACTGTACCACAGCCCAGTGTTCCCTCTGTTAGACTCAGTCCTACACCAGAGTCGGCCTACACATCAGTCAGTGCTTCTCTTTTCCTTCAATAAGAGCAAAGGAACTAAATTACAGATAACAATGTCTATTTCACTAAAAATCACAGGAGATTGCTCTTTTGGCCCAGTCAATAAGACACACAACGATTAACAGGTATTTTGGGATGGAAGAAGTTGGGTATCCTTGTGTACTTTCTTTTTTTTTTGTCACTAATGACAGAGAAAATTACAAACATCTGCAAACATCACAGTTAATTTAATGAGTTGTTTATGTAGGCTCCACTTACGTGACTCGAAAATAAAAGTCATGCTACGACCAAAACGAGCGGAGTCAATTACGGCAGCCTCACCTAAACGGCAGAGAAGAAAACTTAAGCAGTCACGTTCTCTCTGAGCGATGTGTGTTCAGTTTCATCTCTGGTTTCCAGACGGTCACCTTCCTTCTTTCTACTGATAAACAGAAACTCTATCTTTGTGCTTTTGGCTGGCTCAGACTGTGCATTAATCCTAGTCTCTCAACCTTTATGCACTCTGTTCTGGAGTGCTTAACCCATAATTTCCTTTGGGATTAATAAAGCATTTCTGATTCTGATTAAAGGAATGAGAGAACCAAGAAAGACATTCCTCCATCAAGCATACATAATTCTGTAATCTCTGTAATGTTGGGGCCTCTACTGAGGCATTGCCAGACTTCACAAGCTAACACCCCAACAGAATGAGAAGCGGCTTACCATCAGATTTGACCAGCACCTCCTTTTGGCACATGTCCTGTACGTTGACGGTACAGTTGACGATGTACTCCGGCGTGGAGCAGTCATTGTGCTTCATCTCCTCACACTGGTAGCACTGAATCTGAAGGGTATCTCCTGTCACACAGAGTGGAAGCAGGAATGAAAAATGTTCGGCTATTGCAGGACTTTTTAGCTTCTCGCCCTACAGAGTCCTTTACGTGGCTAATCAATCCTCCCGTCACAACTTGATGAGCAAAGGAAAGCGTTTAACATTTGTTTGTTTTTTTGTTAAATGTCAAAAACATAGAGCTTATAAAGGTGGTGAGATTTTTTTTATCTTGTGAAGGAAATGTGAAAGATCGACCTAGCCACTGTTAGCCTGAGGTTTGCGAACTCAAGGTTAGCAACAGGTGGAATCTTAGCTTACTGAGAGATCAAAGTCATTCAAAGCTATGATTTCTAGCAATACGATTTCTTAATTTTCCAATCGTCATTAAACAGAACTTAATTTTAGCGTTTGAGTCCACAAACCGATCAGAAAAAGTATTTCCTGAGGTCATGAACCAAGGAGCGTCTGTACTGTCTGAAAAGCAAAATCAATCGCCCCCTGCTGGCCACTAGAATGAATGAAAATTAAGTCACTTTAGTGACATTGCTTCCTTTAAACTTATTTTCAATCCAGTCCCAGCTTTACTAACAACGTGTCTACATGGTGGAGGCTTGGTCATGGTTTGGGGCTGCGTTTCAGCCAGTGGTGTTGGAGATCCTGTCAAAATTAAATAAATTATGAACACAGAAAACCACCATCAAATTTTAATCCACCGTGCAAAACCATCTGGAAAGTGTCTAATTGACAGCAGCTGCATTTATTTTGATTGACTGGCCTCTCCAGAGACCGGACCTCAGTGACTCATAAAACAGTGTTTTTCACACCTCCCCCTCCTCTCAGTGGCATTATGCACCATAGCAACTGGCCACCACAGGTGTGTGGTGATGTCACCCTTTCTCCCTCACTGTAAACCTCATCATGGCTGATCCTGTGGGTGTGTACGGGCTTCAGCGTGTCCTCTTCAAACAGCAGCTTTAAAGCAAGTCAGGATAGCCGTTATGCATCATATGAACAGCACAGGTGACGACTGATGACTGCCAAGTGTTAGAGGAAGTTTGCTAGACTTTCCTAAAATTTAAACCTGCTCTTCAAAGGACAATTTTACTCTTGATTATTGATATTTGTTTACTGCATCTGTGAATCTGGGTCGTGTGTTCTCTCAGAGTCGAGCGATAGATGCTTGTGCAGATTTGAGCACACATACCATTTGTTCAACAGTATATTTGCTCCAAACATGACTAATGGCGCTCCACGAGAGCGCACTGTCATCTCCTGCTCGGTGTTTTGACTTTACGCCTACGAGCAGATGGACAGTGACAAGGTCTCCTGACTGCACCGAGCACATAAAAGCACATGTTTTTCTTTTGCTGTCTTTTATTGGATGTCTCGAGTGTCAGCAGAGAGGTTATAAATTCACACAGAATAAGCCGTAAAGAAAACACATCAGCAAAGCTCAGAGTGGTTCCTCTTAATTCCCTGGTAACCCGTGGATTTTATAGCTGATAAAACTCCATTTACAACACAAAGCTGCCGCGCTAAATGTAATCTGCCAGTGCACAGATGACCCATGTGCATCTTCATCCCCCGAGGTACTAAAACCTGAGTCCAGACTGCTACCACAACCTCTTGTAAACATACAACATGCGCTTTATGTGGATTTTTTGCAAATTTCATCTGCCGCTTCTTTTACCAGCAAGGGCACCTGCAGACCCCACAGGAGCTGTTTTTCCATCAGTCTGCATTTTTCTAATAAATCATTCTGTTCTTTGCATGTTCTCTGTGCAGCTTTAAAAGATCGCCTCTAATTTAAAGGTGGAGGGGACATATTTGCATCCATCGAGCTAAATCGTGAGGATTAATTTGAAATACATATATTCAGCCTTTATTTTGAAAGAGCACCATAGGCCTTTATTAACTTTTATACTGTATAAGAAAAAAATGAGCCCAGAAATCACAAAAATATTTATTCTTCTCCTATTGCCTAAAAGCCTGAGATACCTTGTGCTCTGCAGAGATCTGCACAAACCTTGAGGCAAAAAGAAAGTGAGTGTAAGAAAATATATGAATCAGACATCACAGTATTCACAGTGATGTCTAAGCAAAATCAGATGATCTACAGACTCAGTGCCACCTTTCTGCGTCATAACTAAAAGAAAAGTCTATCAGTTTTTATACTCAAATATCAGCATTTTTCATCAGATCACTGCAGATGCTCACTTTGTGCTCCGTGCCAGGGTGTCTTCATCAGGGCAGCTCAAAAATCCATCCCTGCAGAAACGCCTGCCCTAAATATCCCACTCAAGCTTACAGATATCACTAGTGCGATCATTTAAATGGCAGCAATCATTCATCTCCAACTCTAAAGCCCTTCATATCCTTTCCACCACCACAAAACCACCCTACATTTAAACCAAGCAAATACCTACAGACGCCTGAAACCAGGACGCCAGGACAGCATCCAGCTCCCGAGTTTTGCTCATCACTTCTAGAAAACTGCTCCAAATCCCCTTTTTTCTTAGTTTCGCGACAGAAAACAGAAGCTGATATGAAAAATAAACCACATCCTTTTTGCAGCTTCTGTATCGCAATCCTCTTGACTCCAATCACCTGACGCACTTCGGAACAACTAAATACTATCAGCGCGATGTGGCAGAAAGTCATGCAGCAGCGGGAATAAGCGCACTTTTTAAGGCTGCAATTGGCGTGGATCTGAGTTACTATCGTTCCCACTTTGCTCCAAAATCAGCTCGGGTGTGTGAGGTGTGGGGTGAGGAGGGGGGCACTCCTTTTCCAAAACCATAAATACTGCCTGCTGTTTCTCCACGTACCTAAAAAGATCTGGAAAGCTTCTTTTTTTTTTTATTATTTGGCACAAAGACGAGTCACCAAAATGTTACACTGGCTTTAAAATAAAGTTCATCTCGACACATGCAGTCTGCATTTCCTCTCTGTGCGTGGAAAAGACTATGTTCATACGAGACACTGCGGTCTCCCCAAAGTTGCACCTACCCGCATCGAGGAGGACTCCGAGCAAAGTCGCGAAAACGAGCAGACGCATTCTCTCCCAAATGACGCTCGGAGGGGAAACATGAGACCAAGGGGAAAAGAAGGGGGAAGAAACACGCGTGGATTCGCTCAGGTTGTTATAAGCCACGGAGGAGGTTGACCCGCCGCAGAGGAAGCCCGGACTCAGATCCGCTCATCCTTCCCGCTGGCTGAAGTCACAGCGAAGAAAAGAGAGAGAGAGAAAGAGGAGGAGAAGTAGTAGAAGAAGCTCCTGCCCGCAAAGTGCGCGTCTCCTCTCCACGCAGCGCGACTGGAGACAGATCCGGAGCGCAGAAATCATAAAGCGCAACCACGTGACTGGAGCGCACAGTTGGCGTTTCCATTTCTCATCCTTTGCCCGCGCACTAATTGCGCATCATTACTAACCGGTTGTTATCCTCTCACCGTGACTCGTTTTCAGCGCTCGCGTGTGGATTTGGATAACTAAATAAACTCCCCCGTGCGCAAAACTTGGATTGGCGCATTTTGGTGCTTCCTAACAGCTCGCCAGAATATTTCAGTGACTGGAGTCTGTAGTCCCCGGAAAGGGAGACACTTTACCCTCGTCTGCTTTTAAAATGTTTCAGTCATGTCAGACTTTGGTCTGGATCTCATAAAACACGCACGCGACAGTAACCTGCGTGTTTTATATGGCGTTAATAGTCCGCGTGCAGACGCACTTTTTAAAATTAATTAATGTAATGGAGTCAGTACTAAGGTGGGATGGAGAGACACTTTTTATACAATTACTCTTATTCACGTCAGTTTATCGCCATGAAGTTCTATTAATGACGTATCATTTGATCACGTTACGCTCAATTTTACGTTGGAAAATAAAAGATGCACAAATGTAATATGAACATTTGTGTGTGTGTGTGTGTGACCGAATGCATTTAATTCAGTTTTATTTATATAGCACTAAACAATCACTTTACACTGTGAGGTAAAGACCCTACACTAATAAATTGATTGATCAATTGATAACTATCACTGAATTACTGTAACTGTAACAAAACTGTACCTGCCTGTGTGCACTGAGGTAAACTTTGTTATATAAGTAACATCTGTCAGTAGAAACCTCACAGAGCAGAAAAATGTTGTCTTTAAAACCTCAAATTTGTTAAGTTAAGTCAGGCAATGCATCTTTTTCTATTTTAACTATTACCCAGTTTTGGATTCTAAGTACATACACAGAATATTCGGAGGAGATTGTGCCATCGCTGTTGCTCCAGTGTTTCACTTCGCTGCAAGTGTTTGGGTCGTGGGCTTATTAATCTGTGCTCAGTACACCCGTGAACACCATTATTGGTGAACATGTGGCTAATTAAGTCATCAACTACTTCATTAGGTCCACCTGTTCAACTGCTCATTAATGCAAATTTCTAATTGACCAATCACATGGGCAGCAACTCGAGGCACTTCGGCGTGTAGCCAAGACAGCCTGCTGAGGTTCAAACTGAGCATCCGGATGGAGAAGAAAGGTGATTTAAGTGACTTTGAATGTGTCATGGTTGTCGGTCTGAGTGCTGGGATTTCCCCTACACAACCATCTTTGTGTTGAAAAAGCGACAATATCCAGCGAGCAGCAGTTCTCTGATTTAGAATTCTTTGTCGATGACCAGCCTGGTTCAAGCTGATAAAAACAGGCAATACTAACTAAACTAACCACTAGTTGCAACTAAGGTATGCAGAAGAGCATTTCCACAGGAGCAGAAGACCGCTCCTGACATCAACCGAGTCGTTTTATTCTTCTTCTCCTAAAAACAGAGAACTGAGGCTACAAATCAGATTCACCAAAATGGCACAACAGAAGATTGGAATAACGTTGCCTGCTCTGAGTCTCAATCTCTGCTGCTGCCTTCAGATGTTAGGGTCAGAATTTGGCATAGACATTAAAACATGGATCCATCCTGCCTCGTATCAGTGGTTCAGACTGCTGCTGGTGTAATGATGTGGGGGATATTTTCTTGGCATATTTTAGATACCTTGGTACCAACTGATCAAACAGCCTACCTGAGTATTGTTGCTGACCACGTCCATCCTTTTACTACCACGTTGTACGGTCTTCTGATGGCTGCTTTCAGCAACGATAACACACCAAGTCACAAAGCTCAAATCACCTCAAAGTGGGTTTGGATGCCGGCTGGACAGATCTGCAGTCATTTCAATGTGAACCAAAATCTCTGAGGAATGTTTCCAGCACCTTGTTGAATCTGTGCCATGAAGAAGAAAAAAACTGGCAAGGTTTAAAGACAACTTAGACATGTTAGTTCGCGTTTGTGTGCTTGATTAGTACTTGTAAAATCTTTTATTGAAGACTTTTATAATCACGGTCTTGATTATGGTACCATTTTTTCATTTGCAGCAATTTACACTGGCTTTGGCTTCCAGACCCTCTGCAGGTTTATGAAACTCACTTTGAGAACTTGGACTACTTTTCAGTTTTTGAGTCATATTTTCAGTGCTGTGAAAATCCATTAACTTCTGCACTTTGTGACTCATTTTTATTTTTGTAATACCGCTGTGTAGTCATCACCAAATTCTGTGACCTTTTCATGAGATTTTAATACAGTTTTTTCTAATAATAAATCAGGGCACTTATGTCTCTGTTCTTTTTTCCTCTCTTCTCTTTCTCCTAATCCTCTATCAGTTGCTTCCACTTCCTGAGACTTGGTCAGCTGGACATCTCTTCTCATTAAAAGGGAGTTCTTCCTTCCCACAGTCACCAGATGCTGCTCATAGTGGTTATCGCTCTAACATTGTCAGGTCTTTGTGTTTGTCTCCTCAAGGTGAATTAGAATGTAAAGAAGAAAAAAAAAAAGGCATACTACGTAACCTCGACTTTCAATCTGCCTCTGCTCGCGTGCTGATGAATAACCTACAAGGCTATGTTTAAGAGGCAGACACAGAGAAAGAGAAATCTCTCAAGCGTGCTTAAACTAATTGCGTTTATTTATATGCGTATAATTACCCATCAAGGGACTAATGGTTATAAATCCCTTTGCAGCGAGAGCTCTGAGCTTCAGCCCCTGCTGACAGATTGTGAGGGGGAAGCGGTGATTACACGCCACGAAACATTTTGGGGAGGGTTTTCTCCAAACCTGGATTTTCAACACTCAAAGAAAGGTCGAATGAATCACCGTGCATGAAGGTGCACGAAGGTGCACGAAGCACCTCCTTCATTATACTGCTCAGGAAAAAACACACAGAGATCCTGCAGCTCAGGTTGAAATAGGAAATAGTTTCTCGTATTTATTTAGGAAATAGTTACATAAAATATAGCATTAAAGTCTAGTGTAACAGACAAATTGCACACAGTAATATAATAATAACAACAATAATATTAATTACCAAAGTAACACTGCTGGTAACTTTCTCTTTACAAAGGAAGGTTTAAGGAAAGAGGTGAAGCATGACAATCACACTACAGTCTGACAGTACAAAATGTGGGTATAAATACTGGACATCTAGAAAAATACACAAGTCCTCTTCAGACTCTCTTCATACAATATTAACAGTTTCATAGAAAAAATCGAAAACACACAGTCGGCTCTGTTGATTAGCACCAGCTGGTCAAATTCCAGAGAGAAATTTGGCATAAGTCCACCTAAAGTTCAAATATGTCTTTTCAAATAAAGTGATAAAAACATTTTAGCGTTAGCTCTTATTGATCAAAATAATATTTTTTTTTCTTTTTTTTAAAAACAAGAAGAAGAAACCCCGGAAGAAAACACAAGACGCCAAACAGCAGACGTGAAACAGGTTGAGTGATTGGCAAACAATTTACACCTTTTTACTTTCTTTTTGTTCTTACTTGCATATATATCGATCAGCAATGCCCGTTCTGATATTAACTTATATTCTTTTTTTAATATATACAACATAATATACAGCCACGAGAGGAAAGCTGAGGTTTCGGAGAGTTCGGTGTGCTATGCTACATGAGACTACGTTTGGATGCTTGGAGAGCCGTTTGTCTACGCTTTCCCGATGGCTGCGTTTTTATTCTTACAATCGACTTTAGTCCAGTATGTTCCCTGAGCTACGGGCGACGACACCTTATATTTGCTCGTTTTATCTGTACCTGGTCTCATTAGTTCATGTACCACGTGGAAACGTCCTCGTTAGAGAAGCCGTGGAGCTAGTTTGCCATCACTGGGTGTTTAACTGCTTAAAGAAAAACACAACAAGATTATAAATGATCAAAAATGACTCAAAAATAAAGACAATTTCAATTCTTTCTTTGAAAAATATTGCTTCAAAAGAGTAGACAAAGATGACCAAGGTGGGGGGTTTTTTTGTTTTTTGGGTAACTTTTCAATAAGCGTTGTACATAGCAGCAATCCATAAAATGACACCTTGGGTTTTAAAAGAGTTTCAAAAATGGAATTTTATGCAAATATTGCCCATCCTGCTTGTCGTGTTTTCTTTTATTTTACACATCTTTGTACAGTATTTGTTACAGTGCAATGATAAGAAGTACCCCAGCATGGTGGGAGGAAGAGGGGTGGTCACTAATGATACAAACGTGTATTGCTGTCCAGTCCACCACACCCAAAGTCAAACCTTTAAAAGTCTTTTTTTTTTTGTTTGTTTTTTGCTTCTTTTTTTTTTAGGTTGAGGTTTAATCCTCGCGTCTGCAGCTCTTCTAAGTGCTTCGTGTTGTACGCAGAGAGGACCGCCGCTCGTCCTTTCATGGCAGGGCTGTAACTGAGACGAGTCTTTTCCAGGATTAGCTGAAGGTTGAGGTGAAATCAAGAGCAGATCCGAACCAAAACCAAGTCGTTTTTACCAAGAAGAAAATAAACACAAACGTGTGTTTAGGGCTGGGCGATAGGATAGTGACCGGCTGAGATGATTGGTGTTGTTTTATTGCGGGAGATTTTTGGTGCTGTGGTTCGCTAATTTTCGGCGTTGCGACCCTAGACGGTATAAAAGATGGACGTGGGAACGGTAACATTATCCACTGATTTCAGAAGTTCAAACTTCCGATGTTTTTAAACTGCATTTGATGAGCGATGGACACGGCACTCCCCGGATCATCGTAAAACTTCAAAGAATGCACAGAACGGACTTAAATATTTACTCGGCATGACCCGAATTAAGCAAGTGAGATTAAAAACACATCAGGAAAGTGTTTACTCATGTTAAGTCTCTGGGTTATTTCCCCTCAGACTTCTACAGGACCTCAAGTCTTTCTGCAACCACAAGTGTTGCCCCCTGGTGGTTATTAAAGAATAATGCAGGTTTAAGGCACTTCTGCGTTGCTTTATTTTTTAAATTTATTTTGTTATGCTCTGAAGCTACGTCCATCTTTTATAATGTTGCTGTAAATAATTAACTGTAAGGTGCAATTGCTCCTTACTTTATGGGGTTTTATGAGCAAGAGTTGAAAGTTGTACACAGATATCAAAGGAGGCGTTTTTTGGTTTTTCACTAACATGCCACGTGTTCCTGGTTTTCTACCCTGATTGTTTAATAGCGTTGTTGTTATCCCGTCTGTGGTTCCCAAAGTTTGGGCGTTTACAATAAATAAAATAACAGCTTTCCAAAACGATGTGACTTCAACTTGATAATTTTTAAAATAATATATATTTTTAATTTGGGAACGGCTGCTTTAAGATGCTAAGGTGTCCCTCAGCTTAATTAGTAATAATTAGTTGTGGAGATGTGGCAGGCAATGTTAACGTATCACCCAACCCTGTTAGGTCCAATGTGTCTTTCAAGGCGTGATTTCCAATAAGATGGACATAATGTGAAGCCCTAAAAAAAGAGTTGAGGAGTCCAAAGATGGAAGAGAAATGTCTTGAATGTCTTGGAAACTGGACTCGGTCTCTACAGCCCTGCTTTTTCAGACATCGTTGGATCCCTGGCTGGTGCAGGAAGAGAAGCTGTCGTACAGCGAGTCGCTGAGGGAGCCCACGGGATCCACCCCGGGCCTGCTCGCGAAGCTGGCGGAGGACGAGGCCTCATCCGCTTTGAAGCAGCTCTCCCCGCTCTTCCCCCCATCGGCGTGGCAGTCAGCTCTGGGGTCGCCCGAGCCCGCATCCGGGTACAGGCTGCTGGAGCTGCTCTGATTCAGCTTGTTTAGGGACTCCAAAGAGAAGTCGAGCGAGACCGGCTGGCTTGGGCTGACGGGCATCTTCTCCATGGGAATCTCCTTCTGCAGAGAGAACAGAAAGGAACCGTTAATGAAGAGCAGATGCACGATAGTTTATGTTAAAGCAAACACCGCAGTGTGAACTTTTGCACCGCCCTGTCTTTACTTAAACAACAGCAATTATGACAGTGATCTATATTGATATTTTTGTCACACTCAACAACTAAATGTACATCTTGGGTGTTGGCAGCCATTCATCGCAGGGAGTTTAGTCCCCTCGCCACTCTTCCTGCTACATTAACCGTGCCATTCAATGTTATTATTTCTTTTCCACTACCTCTGACCATCTGCTTTACAGGAATACATTAGTAAAAAAGCTGCTGTTTGTTGACACTGCTTCAATTAGCAGGAGTGGTTTCATCTCTTAGCCGATGCCAAAATGTGCCGGACCAAGAAACACACTTTTAGCCAACTAAGCTGCAAAAACTGTAAAAGCACACATTAGCCGTCTGCTTCACTGTCATATGACCCGTTGCCACACAATCACAGTGTAAAATAATCCCTTTAGAGTGAAAGCAAGACAACACATACACCTAAAAATAGTCTGTTCTTATTCATAATGTACCTGCTTGCGAGTATCTTTTTAATGCATGTCTCAAAAGACACTTTAACAAGCTAGTTACTGTACCACTCAGCATCAAAACACCTCCTCAGAGGCTGTAAACAACTTTATTTCTGCAACAAATCGAGCCTGGGAGCACAGCAGCTATCTTCATAGGTGCTTTTTGCAGGGGTAAGTACACAGCGGAGCAGCTGCAGGGGCTGGACGACCCCTAGGGACCCTCCAAACCTGGACCGTTTAGCATTTGGCTGCGAGCTGTATCTCCCCTCAGACATAAATCCAGAACTACTTCACACAAGGAGCACAAACACATACACAGGACTGTGATATGGTTCAAAGCTGTTTTTTATGTAGCAAATATCTTGAAGTCATGACTCAAATGGTGATGCTACTAAAGTTCAGTGCTTCCTCTAACCACTGAACTAGCATAATTTAGTCCATGTAAACTCTTACTGCAAGAGTCATGCACACACAGAGATCTTTAAAAGTTCCTTTTAATTTGAAGAAATCATCTGCCTCCTATCACAGTGAAAATGTGATCACATGTTTTGTGCTGGGCGATCGTGGCTCGAAGAGTTGGCAGTTTGTCTTGTAATCGGAAGGTTGCTGGTTCGAGCCCCGGCTCCGACAGTCTCGGTCGTTGTGTCCTTGGGCAAGACACTTCACCTGTTGCCTACTGGTGGTGGTCGGTGGTGCCAGTGTGTGAATGGGTGGATGACTGAACGTAGTGTAAAGCGCTTTGGGGTCCTTAGGGACTGAGTAAAGCGCTATACAAATACAGGCCATTTACCATGTGTCTTACTTAGCCATACATATACGCTTCCACAGCCTTTATTAAGAGTTCCACTTAAATAAAAACCCAAAAGGGTTTGATTGAATTAGTCTTAATGCAAGGAATTTATCCTTTTTTATAAAAGAGTTCAAAACAAGCAAGTTTACTTTGGTTATTTCTGATTAAACAGTAAGTAAGAGGGAGTGTTCGCCCAGGGCACCAAACAGGCTAGGACCGCCCCTGCCACAGGTAAGCATGCCGTTTCCAGCCATAGAGCAGGAGTGGGCGGGCTTGTGGCATCGATGTGCAAAGAAGCTGAAGTCATGTGTTCGTGATATTGAACTCGTGGCAGGAAGTACAGGGTCCCTTTATGTAAGCACAGCTGCTCAATGAATCAATTCTTCCTGTTGTCTGTTAAACTAATGAATAAAAAGCTTATTTAAATTTTTTTTTATTTATATATATATTATTTTAAATTAATTCAAAGGTCTGTATATAATGGAAGTGTTCCCATTTAGGGGTTTCTACTATTTCGTTTCCCAATCTTCTCTGTGTTTTCTCCTCCTAACAACCTAATTACATTCACGTGCCAACCCAGGTGTGACCTGAAGAGGACGGGGTTGAGAGGGAAGAGAGGAAATAATTTGCCTCTCACTCTAAATGCAGCATGTCTCACAAGAGCATCAAATTCTGGAACAGTTTTAAACATGCAAATGTAAAAGAAAACGGCTGAAAAGTTAAGCTGGAAGGCTAAAAATGAAAGTAATCACCTCATATTGTGACCGATGCCGAATCAACACAAAACCCTAACATCCCACCGAGGCCCATTAATCTGCACGGTGACCTTTGTTGGGCGGCGCAGTCGTCATGAATTTGTAAAGAGGCCGGAAAAATGTGCCCAGAGGTGAGGTGTGACTCACATCTGACACAGCAAAGCAGCTTTTTTTTTTCTTTTTTTTTTTGCAGGTGTGGAGGTTAATTTCCAAATTAAAAACAGGTGTTGAATGCAGATTAGACCGGACGAGTTTTAATTCAGCACCCACGTGTGCTTTTTCATAGCTTTCCTCTTTTTCTGTCAGATTTTTGTCAGCCGTACAAAAAAGAAAAACTGTCGTTAAACGGCCTGGGGACAAAAAAAAAAAGGAGTGCACAACGTGAATCTGTGATTAGCTGCGCGACAGTGAAAAACAGTCTTCAGATGCTGATTCGCTCAGCCAGCCTCCATTCGTCAGAAACAAGAGGAGAGAAAAGAAAGAGGGGGGGAGTGGCTGTGCTATCGCTGATTGGGTTTGATTTCAGAGGAACACAATTACCAGCAGATCGAAGCTTCCCGGTGCAGGTCTCTGTACCACCTGCGGGCGCAGCCAAAATGATGGCTCCACACATAACTCAGGCTCCAGGCGGACGTCTCAGTGAGAGCTTCCTTCTTGAAAACACGAGGGCCCGAATCAGCAATTGGTTCTGCATCACATGCCAGTAATAGGATGTCTAAACTCAAATTCGGCAGACCTGCTTGCTACAAAAGCTGAGTGAAAGGCTCTTTTATTAAGGCTCAAGCAAGAAACATCTTCTCGTTTTCCCCTGCTGTTATGTATTTTTCTTCCTTTACCTTAAAACTCTGACTCGTACAGATGTTACATGTCTATGCTCTAGATTTGTATCCCTTTAGATTTCTCATGGAATCAAACTAATTGCATCCACACTGGTGTATTTAGTAGCTTTTAATGGCCGAACTTGTAAAAGCCACACTCTGTAAATAAAAGAAGGAGCTAGTAACAGTTGCCGGGGTCGCTGTTGCAGAGCCTTTCCTGGAATGACAACACATCAGCAGCCGCAGGTAAGGAAAAACAATGTCTTTACTTCCTAAGGAGGCTGATGAGAGTCAAACTGCCCCAACAGCTGCTCATCACCTTCTACAGATGCACAACAGAGAGCTTGTATGGTAGCTGCACCGAAGGTGACACAAACGTCCTCCAGCATGTTGTGAAAGCAGCGCAAACAAAAGCAAAATCCTTCGCTTCGTAAAGAGGGCCAAGCAAAACCATGGAAGACGACACACACCTCGGACGCCATCTGTTCAGGCTCCTCGAATAAGACAGGCGCTTTAGAACTACCCAAACACACACAGACCGACCTAAACACAGCTTCCTCCCCAGTTAACCTCGACCCCACAGTAACTATGTATGACATTCATGTGCAGTTTCACTTCCTTGTGTGGATTTTATACTATGTAAAATAACTCATGAAAGGGGCATTTAACTACTGCTCAGCTTCATACGATTACAACCCTCGTGTATGTGTAAATTAGTCAGTAAACTGCATTTAAATATTGTATCTATTGTATTTAATGTTACTAATTTCATTATGCTGGGATACTGACAATAAATAATCTTGAATCTTTCTTCTGTCCAATGACAGTGATGTTGAGGTTAGCTGCTAATGTGTGCTGAACTTTTCTGTCAGTAAGTGTAGCTGTTTTTGCCGCTGTTAGCCTCTAATAGCCGCTGTTAGCTCCTTTTATCTGACATTAGTGAAACTTTCTTTGATTGGACTGGACTCGGACACTTAGTGAATAAACTCACCTAGGATTGGAGACTGTAATTAGATTACAGTAAATAGATTAGATTAGCTAGCATAATGTTAGCTTATAACCAGCTATTGCTGTTGTTTAGGAAGCTCATTATCAGATGTCCAGAGACAGGTCACATGTCTAATCTGATGACAATAACAGTATCATGTGTTAGAGTTCAGGAGATGAGGCTTGAGGGTTTTTATTAAAATGTTGTTGCTTCCTCCTGCCTTAGTGTTTTCACTTCTTTGGTGAAAAGGACAAAATTTCTTATAATAAAACACGATGCCTCATATTTTGCGTCTGAAGTTGCATTTTGCTAGAAACATAATTAAACACTAATATTTATATGTATATTATTAATTTTTTGTATTTAATAAAGCAGCTGATGCAAAGCAGTTGCTCCAGAAGTTAACTTTGAGGTTGAAAATTGCAACGACTGCCATTTATTGACGTATCAGTGGGTGTTAAATGTATGGCTATGCTACCAGAGCCTGGTATGTACATTTATATGTAGATGGTGCTTTAATCCTGCATAATCTTGAAGCTTAACACAATTTAAATGGATGAATTAAAGAAGTTTTCCTCCCATTTACAGTTGTTGGTAAAGGTGAGATTAGCTTTATAGCTAATCCAAATCCAAATAATTTTTGTAACAGGCTGCAAACACGTTTATTTCTTCTGTAAAGTTTTGCATTTTTAATGGAGGATTGATTCGCTTCTTTTTACCGGCCCAAAATGATCCACCAAGAGAAGCTGGTTCATTAAAGATATAATTTGCAATAAGATGACAGATTTTACTATCTGCACTGTAAACCAAAAAGCAAACCTTTCTGTCACCACGAGCCAAGATTGAGAGCTCAAGGACTTTGACATAGATGCTATTTGTTCATCCTCGAACCAAATCAACGAGTCCACTGCTGGCATCTCATTTAAGTTTGCCAAAAGGATGTGATGGAAAAAAAAAATAATAATAATAGAAGCAGATCTGCATTCAGCGCATGGAGGCATTATGAAGCGAATTTTTGTGTTAATACTAACAAAACATTTTTTTCCCATGTTATCTGCAAGAAAATCAGAGCAGCTGCGGACAGACATCAAGCTGGGTGTCGAACGGTTATTAGAAACTATTCACGGCCAGTTTCAATGACGTGAAAGCATATTCAGTGTGAACTGCGCTGAAAGGAGGCAACAAATCACGAGTTTGGTCAGTGTCAGGTTTGAGAAAAGTTTGGAGGGAGAAGTAATTGGAAAACTCATTTTCTATTGTTGCTGACAGACTTTCAGCAACTTCGAGTCCGTGACATCGTGTGATCGTAGAGTCTGGGTTACTTTACAACGAGGACAACAGTGGTGGTG
>VUQR01007018.1:1321-26038 GCA_015108515.1 Hemichromis elongatus | reverse complement strand
TGACAGAGGGGGACGCACATATTCCTGCTGCTGATATTTATTTGTACACTGATGCGGTTTTGGTTATCTAGCGGCCTTATTTCAAACTGCATGTCAACTAAAATGTTCCCCTAACCCTCGCCATGTAATTACTGCCCAAGGTAACAAGCTGAGGAGGCTGCTGACTTGTGCTACATGGCAGGGCTTTGTATAGGCCTGGGCCACAGGAATATCACCGATGCCACACCTTGGCACAGGTTCTGATGCTGTTTTTTCTGCAGCAATATCCCAGACAAAGCGCGGAAATAAAGGAGGGAAAGTAATGAGTAAGCAGGAAAAGCAATAAAGAGCACAAAAGTTAGTTCAAGGAGGACAAAAACGAGACATAAGGAGACAAAGGAAACCTGTTTAGAGCGAAAGCGGGCTAAGTCAACTGGGAAGAAAGACAAAGAGAGTTGTATGGGAGACAGAAATAGAGAGAGGCAAAACTGAAGGGGAAGACAGGCATAGACACGTGGGAGAAAGAGAGACCGGGAGGAAGGAGAGGATAGAAAGGAGAAGGGGGCGGGGGCCGCCGTTAGCGGGGCTGTCAGGTGCTGTCAGGATGATGAATGGGAGGCCAGCGCGGGCTGTGAGGGCCCTGATGGGAGCCGCTGAGCTTTACATCACTCTCCTGAGTGTTTGTGAAAGGTTATTAAAGGCGCTTAAATCACGGGGCTCTGACACAGGCCCGCTACCAGCCACCAAACTTCCCCAAACTACAGCCGGTGACAGTCAAACGCTCCCGAGCCGCGACAAAAGGAGAGCGGCCGCACAGGTGTGGACGTGCACAGCCAGGGGTGAGGAGGCGATGACACTCGGCTAGATTGTCCTTTCAGAGGAATAATGTGGGCTAAATGGGTTCAGAAGCAGTCATCCATCATTACGGCCGGTTCACGGCTGACGAATAAGGTTATTGTCGACAGGAATGCTTATTTTAAATCAGTGGAATTAGCCGCTTGTAAAATCACAGCAAATGTACACAGTGTGGTAGGATGCTTCAGTAAGCCGGTTCCCATCGGAGTAAGTAAATTTACTATGCAGCAGTAGTAAGGTGGAGTCAAACTTTACAGGTTAACTTTTATTTGCATTTTGGGGTTTTTTTTGGCATTCTGTCTAAAAACTGTAAGTTTACGATACAAAATGTACCTAAGACAAAGTTTAGATGGACTCAAGTGTGCTGCTGTTACATGTGAAACAACTTTTATCTTTCATTCAAGCTAATCAGACTTGCCCTTCATCCTGATTTGTCTCCCTGGGTTTGAAAAGTCATTTTGCACGGACTGTTACTTCCACTCACCGATGACTTCAGTAGGCACATGTGTTTAACTGCTCGTTAACTCAAATACCCGGTCAGTATCAGCCAATCACAGGGCACATGCATGCATAGATCCATCCTATGTTAATCAAACTCACTTGGTACTAAAGGTATTTAGCCCTTTTTACTCCGAGTAGTTTGTACTTTGTCAAACATTTGAGATCTAAATTGGGACCAACTTGGGGTCAGTATGAACTCAGTTTGACATGCAAACCACTAACCTTTGGTTTAACAGTGAACCAGCTTTACCTCATTAGAAACAGGACTTGAGGCCTGAGCTAAAGGTAGGTAGTAGCCTAGCAGACAGGTTGGCATCAACCTTTCAGTGAAAGCAGCCTGGCTCTTAAATTGGGGGGAAATTGGTTAAAAACCATAAATACAGTTTTTAGCTGCTGGGTGGAAAGTTGTTTATTTCCTCTGTAAAACTGGAAGTCTATGGGGAAAAAGTCATTTTCAGAGCCAGTGGAGGAACTGCCGTTCCCGAAATGTCATTGTTTTTGTTATTCACGCGTAGAGGTTGCTGCTTTACTTGCACTTTTTTCTGTACACATGGTTACCATAATACCTATAGCATAAAATTACGCGTTTTATACCAAAAGCAAAGTGTGGTGAAACTAGAGTTAGAAACCTGCCCTGTGGTCCACAAGTAAATGACTCCTTATGGGTCTATTGATAAACTGAACTTGGGGCCATTGCAGCTTTGGTAGGTGCTCAAAAACACATGAATATTAGAATTATGCATGTAATCTCACAGCTGTGAAGCAATACTAAGCAGCATATTTAAAGAAAGCTGAGCAGCTTTATGACAGCAAGTTTTCAGGGGCTTCACTCTGACACGGCGTGCTTCTCGGGTGTGTCGGGGATGAACTTCTGACCTCACATTATTGCAGCAGCTCCTGTAAGTGTTGCATGCCAACGCTCAACTGGGAAACGTAGCCTTCCGCGTCCAATTACATGACATGCAGGTCTGAGGATGAGACAAGGACCGCCTTGCTTGTCCGGTTTGAGTCTAATGAAGCTGTGCTCTCAGCTTGGCCGCACACTGCCGCTTCAAAAACTTCCCGCTCGATGCTTTGCCTCTCCGCCGGGACTCGGATCGGAATCAGAAATCTCTCTCTTTCTGTTTCCTTGCTTGTAGCTCGAGCGCAGTCGCTGAACTTTGCTTTGTTAAATGGCGACTCGGCCTCTGTACAATAATGTAATACTTGATCGAAACGCTGCCTTTGCTTGACTCGGCAGAGTCAGCAAACTGACCTCGGAGCTTAGGGGGATTCGTTTGTGCTCGAGTGCCGCTCTCCGGACGCCCGGGTGGTGTGTTTACTTGCTGAATCACCCTGGACTCAAGACTCACTGCATCACCTACACAAAGCGCAATTTGTCATAATAATTTGCAGCGTGGTCGAGATGGAGGCTGCATGTGCACAACAAAACTTGAGTGTTTATTGGTGGGATTGAGATCTAAAAAAAAAAAGAAAAAAAAGATTTATTTATTCTAATTTGTGAGTGTAAATGATTACAAATAGATTTGGTCTGATCTCATTTTAAATTCCAAGATGACTTCAGAGGTCGAAAACCAGCCCACACCATAAATTGAGATTTTTCTCCCCCATCTCTAATAGACAATAGTTTTTCTTAAAAAGTTGTGTTGAGTCAGCCTTTTTTTTTTTTTTTAAATTATGGATTTTTATGACAGCTGCTGCTGCTGCTGCTGGGGCAGGCGCACTGTAAGAGAGTTTGTCCCACAGAGCCGGCATATTGCAGGCTGCAGGCCATTTCATGGTCTCTGATTCTAATTTGTCATTCAGCAGCGTTAAATACTTGTAGGCAAATACCCGCTGACACAAGAGGGTGAGACGATCGAAAGCAATTAGGCGGATTTTTTTCGGTGAAAATCTGCAAACGATTCCAAACGGCCGAAGAGGAAAAACCTTGGGAGCGCAAACAACTCCAGCGGGAAGAAAAAAGGAAAAACCCCTCGGAGTTTTAGTGACTTTGAAAGACCTCTTGTGCTTCGGGAGTCTGACCATCTGAGGAGTCTCCTTGCTGAAGTTTGCGACATACCAGAATCCTAACGGTCCAATTTATTCTTCCTCCCTCTGCCTCGGCTGCAAGGAAAGCAAAATTATGCATCTTCCATCCTGGGAAGACTTTTCATTGAGGTCAGGCGCCGTTTTTCTGACTCAATACCCATCCTCTTTATGCTGCATAAAGAAGCATACATCTGGGAGCTGCATGGCTTTTAACACTTTAAAGTGCCTCTTTTTGGGCTACGCTAAGAGCCAATTGATTTACCCTAGAACAACAAACACAGGGCGCACTGCATTTTCTCTTTCTAATGGTATTCTGAGGTTTACCAATCAATAATAACTATTAATATACAGAACATTCACCCTCCAAATTTAAACACTTGGACGGCCTCCTGGACAGAAAGGTGTAACATGAATAAAATGCTTGATGGGAATCGGCAGCAAGCCTGTAAAGCAGCTGTTAATGAGCGAATCTGATTAGCGGGGGAACAATGAGGAGTTTGAATACTCACACTGAGCCTGTCTCCTGCTTTTCCATCAAGGGCCGACTCCTTGTGCAGCAGGTTGTACTGTGAAAGCTTCCTGCTGTCCTTCTCCAGGTGCGAGAACATGTCGTGTTGGTAGTAGTCCATGATTGACAAGGATTTTTCCACACTTCTTCTCTTCAGGGTGTCCTCATTCTGCTCGACTGGAAACGGAGGAGACGGATTCGCAAAAAAAAAAAAAGGTACTTTTTGTTAAACTTGATCCAACTTCTACAAAAGATAACGACTGAGGAAGCTTCATGAAAGATTCAGCGACTACAACTTTCAACCACACCTGAGTCATTCCTCTTAGCTCTGTTGATCGGGGTCTTTTGCGGCGAGCCCAAAGTGCTTCCCGTCCCCTCGGGTTCAGTCTCGGTGTCGCTGCTGCTGCCTGAGTACGTGCACACTCGCAAGGCTCTTTCCTATTCACAGACAACAAAAAAAAGTCATTTTAAACAGAGACATAAAGCGCCTTCAAAGCCATACGAGCGCTATTATGCAGTCTGGTTTTTGCACAGAGAAGACACCGGAAAAAAACTTTAAATATAGCCCTCACGACTAAGTTAACTTTTTGCAAAGCAAAGTGGTGTTTAAGCTTCAGTCTTTTTTAGCTCAGTAGCAAATTTAGTTATTCATATGTAGATACCTACAGTGTTGAGAAAGCTTACTTTTAAAAGTTTTTTGCAACATTAAAAAACAGTCGGTAATGTTACAGAGTCACAAAAACCTGGAGACCACCTGGGAGCCATAGATCCCAATCCCAAACCCGTCTCATCCACATGTCAAAGTGTCCCTAAGCAATTATACTAACCCTATAAATGCCTCTGATGTGGTGTTAGAGCACCAAAAGGTAAGATAAGATGCAATAAGGCGCTGCGTCAGTGCATATGAATGTGTCTTGTAGTGTAAAGGAGCTTTGTGTGGTCATTAAGCCCAGAGATGCACTATTTGAATACCAGGTCTTTAAGGCCTCAGTCACACAGGTCTCGAGTTTGGTTGGCAACCCACTGAACAGCCAAGAATCACGTCATTGGCTGCTGGAAGATGCTTTCTAGCTGAAACTAGTTGTGGTCGAGGAATAGCCTCCTTACGATTGCTTTGGTCTCTAGTGGTTGCTGCAGTTGCCATCTAGTCTGCAAGCACTCACCAACTACTTGCTATGTGGTAGTGAAACTGTAAAAAGTGTGACACAAACCGGACACAGAGACTATTCACCATCAAATAAAAAGCCTTCTGACGCGTAAGTGAGGAGAATACACATTTTTCACTCACGACCACAGGTTGCCAGGAGGTTGCAGACCAGTTTCTAGGCCTGTGAGATCTTACCTGCTGAGGAGAGTAAAGTCTACAGTACTTCTGGGTTACTCAAAAAAAAAAGAAGCTCTTTTTCTTTTCATTTTCTTCATGCGCACATGGGCATGGACTAACTGCAGAAACACCTGATCCTAAACACACTTTATCCAGTGACGTGATGGTGTGAGTATCTGTACAGCGTACATCATGCTGTAGATATTGGCCAGATCTCTCTGATCTCGATGGGACTTGCTGGTTAACTAAAAGTAATAATTAGCTTGTGCATGTTGGTTATATTGTCAGATTCCTACAGGACTTCTACATTTGAATGTATTCTCCTCCACCACCAATCAGCAACAAGCTAATTAAGCCCCCTTGGAGTGACAGTTTCAGTTGACCTAAAAGCACTGATGCTCTGTAACAGGAGCAGAGGCATCATTATCCTTCTCAACACACACGCACACACGCTGCACTTTCCTGGGATGCTCCTTTCAACCATATATTCAAAATAAAGTGAAAACTTCCATGAAGAAAAGGCTGTCTTTTCTGCCATCATGCATTTAAATTTTGGACTGTATTTGTTTGATTCAAAAGTAATTAACTGCAAAGTCGGAGCTTTTTGCTACTATAAAAACGGACATTTCTAAGAAGCTCCTTCACAACACGTTACCGTCAACAGTTGGTAAGTACACAGCCTCCCTGGTGACATTAGTGGAGGAAATGCTAGTGCGTGGCCACCACTTTATTACCTCATTACTCAAAAACAAGCAATGATCATTTTCAGCTCTGCGGCTAATGAAAGGATTTCATCTTTGAAACGGTGTAAAGTTTTAGACGGCGTCTCGGTATCTCTCGAGTCCCTTTAAGAACCACAAACATGTCAGCTTTGACTAAGTGTAATGTAAACGACTTACACCGGGCATATCATGGTCCTTGGACTTCATTTTCCTCTCTGCTTCTGTCTCTTTGTCCTCAGTGGAACCTGAGATGTTGCTGCGTGGGGCACAAAAACTCAACCTCTTCGTCTGGATTGCGTCTAGAAATTGAGGGAGATAAAAGAGGCAGGAGGTTTATAACAAACATCACATGACGGTGATGAAGGTGAACCACTGACCACTGAATTTTACAACAAGAGCTAAACTAATATATGACCAAGCGGATTATCTGTGCAAACAGAGACTAGAATATCCACTGGTAACTAGAAACATGAATGATTTTTGACTATTTGAAAAGTCAAGTGATCGAATACGTTATTCAACTACTTTTTCTCTTAAAATTGATATATTTGCTGTGCTTATCGAGGTGCCTGATAGGGTGTAATGCGCTATTGCTGCCAAAAAGTGGCAATAATAATTTAACTAGAGGCTAGAGAAATGGATTGGAGTCAGAAGTCTAACACGACAGTCATTTGAGGAACAGTCAAATACTTCAAATCAATCAATCGAAAAGGACTTTTACTTAAAAACTACAACATATTTGGATGTATGGCAGATAGACGTGGGAGTGGAGCAGGGAAAGACCGCTGTAACTCTTGTGGCAATTTCTCCTTGAGCTGACAGGCTGATGAAACACGGGATGAGTACATCTTGTACATCCATTCAGTCGAAACCCACCCAGCTGGCTACAAACCCATTTCCCTGCATATCTGAATGAAACATTAACAGCGTCCACCCTGTGACTGCTCCATCCACGACTCCTGGCAGCTTTCAGCTGTCGTCCCCAAATGACGTCGGGCCGTCTTATTATCACTCTACCCGGTGCTGTCAGACGCCGGTTTAATTGTCTCGCATTCAGAAACCTCTCTTTCAGCTGCATTACAATAACGGGCTGCTTTTGGCTCGTGTTCTGTCTCCATCTGAAAAATCTGCATGAAGATCATAAAAGTCCTTTCACCTTCTTCCTCTCACCCATTACAAAACAAACAATGTGACAGACGTTCTGCCTGTTCGGGTATCCTTTACTTTTTTATTTTTTTATTTTTTTATAATGATGAAGGAAAGGACAAAGAGGTAAAACCTGTTATAAAGATGCACAGCTCGCTGTTAAGGCTCTCCTAATCAACTTGTTTCACAGAGAAGACTCGACAGGAGCCACTTTATGTTTGCAGTTATGCCTCAGATTCCTGCCTTTGCAGTGCCGCCTCAGCACCGGGGTGAACGAGATGCCGCCTAATGTCTTGTAAGCATAAATCTCCGGGTGTGAGCGCTCATCCCTGCATGTTATTGTAGCTTTAATTAGCCATCTGATTGCATGCTACCCTCCGCAGTTCTGCCGTGCATCACGGCCGACGCCGAGGCAGAAGGTGGTTTATGATCTATGGCTGCGGTGACGTGCCTATCTAATTGCATTTGTTGATTTTCCTCAGGGCATGGGAGTGTATGGCTTTCTACTATCTCAACTGAGTATCAGATGTCAGTGTTGATGCATTAGTCTCCGAATTAGCTGAACAAACAAGGTTCTTCTTTTAATCAGAGTTTAATAAACCAAACGGCTTCCTCTTGTCCGCTCCTCGGAGCCCTTGAGCAGTCAGGAGGAAAATGCATTACCATAAAGTACAGTGACATTCAGTACTTCACTTAACTTCCTGAAAGGTAAATAAGCTGTCTGAGGCTTTCGAGGCTAGGCTTTTTTGTCCATCAAACATGATAATGGTAACGTTTAAAGGCATGGATTTAAATTTATTTCCACGGTGACCTCGATGGAAAACACGAATCGCCTGAAAAGAACAATGAAAAGCACTGTTCTCTCTTTTGTGGTGTCACATCCTGGCAGCTCTGATGCTCTTCAAGTTAATTCGAAGAAGAAAAAAAAGTGCTGTACAAAGTTAACAGTAAAAAGTATCGATGAGTATCAGTGATATATTTGATTAATAAAGCCAGACATCTGGTATCTGGCACCTTTGCTTTGATTTATAAAGTTGTAAATGTAATGCTTATACAAGTGAATGCACAGGGTGACTACAGGTAGACATAGTGCAGAAAATCATCAACCGTCACTTGAAACATTGAAGGGAAATCTTCAGAAGTGAAACTGCTGTCAATGTCGTGGATTTGTTGATTTGGCCTCAAAGGCAGATCAGCTATGAATCAAGTATTCATCCAAGAGAGGCACAAACTAGCTAGCCATATTTTTTGGCTGATATTTCGGGAAGGTGTTTATACCGATACTGACGCATTCACGTCAGTGCAACAACACGATTAGCTGGGTATATTCTCCACTCTGACTTTTTGGGCAAACGCCATCTGCTGTTTCAAGTAGTAGTGCAGATAGTTAGCAGCAACCAACTGGTTCCCCAGAGGTTGATCGTGCAATGGCCTCAACTTCTGAGGAACCAGTTTCAATCACAAGACAGGTAAACAGGTTGCTTATTTGACAGCAACCTGTTTCCAAACAATCAGAAACCAGCTCTGGCTGACTGCAATAGCTATCAGCAAAGGTTGGTAAGTAACTGCTAATTTATGAATCTAGTCAGATACCCAACATGTTGCACTCAATCTGATTCAGTCTACACCAGTAAGTACAATTTGTCTGCAATGCTTTAGGGGACTCGACTCAACTAATTGAGTAGCCCACTTAAAATGACCCGTCATTACTATGAAGGGTCTACAAACAGGAAAAACGAAGCTCATATTCTTGACTTACCTGAGGATGCTAATTTTGGCAGGCGGCTCTGGGTGTCCCGAGCGTTGTCGTTCCTGCAGCTCACAGTGGGGTCAGACAGGGAGTGACCCATGCTCATAGACACATGCGGGTGGGGTTTTGAAAGGGAAGGCACTTTCACATCAGGTTGTGAGGGGTCGGGGTGAGAAGAGGGAGGCTCCCGATCGAGCTCAGAGGAGCCGCCGGTCACCCCCTCCGGACTGGATTCAGATTTAGGGATGTGGCGACCACTGGCCCGGGTGACGGAATCGGGGAGAGGGAAGGTGCCGATGCCACTGTCCAGGGTTCTCATCTGACAGCCGAAGCCTAAAGTGACAGGGAGAGGAGTGTGACGTCTGGGAGAAGCAGGACACAACGACACAGGAAAAGAAAAGGAGGGCCTGGATTTACATGCAGCGGAAGGGGTTGTGTGTAAACAAGGAATCTGTAGCAGGTTCAAAACACAATGTAAATGGAAAAGGAGAGAAAAGAAAGCATTTTCAACTGACACAGTACTTTTTGGAAGCTCCTTTCTGATGCCCATTTGTAGTTATCACAATGGTGAGAGGCACGCAGTGCTCATATAGTACACAGTACACAAGAAACACCTGCTGCCAGCAATTCTGAACTAAATACACGATTGAGCTGCAACCCGAGGACATGCTCCTTGGATTCATCAGAGTGCACGCTGGGTTGTAATCAGGCGATGTGACAGCGAGTAGGAACAGATGGATGTCGTTTAGAAACCACAGTTTGCCGAGCCTTGACTCAGGCTGGAACAGATGGATGGCCATTCAGCACAGCACAGGTCCTTGTAACTGTGAACGGTAATGGCCAACAGTTACATCGGCTAATTATTAGTGGTTTGCAACTTTTTGCTGAGTTACACTGAAAACCACTGAGGATTAATTAGCTTTCTTACCAGGGACCTGTTATTCTTTTTCTTGTTTTCAGCTGTGTGTACTGTTCCAATGGTGGACGCTCAAATTAAACGTTGCCAGAGTTTTGCATAATGAGATAAAAGTACGTAAAAGCAATTCTTGGGTCAAAAAGATTAGGATTAATTTACAGCACTGGGAAAAGCCCTGAGCCACTCTTACTTCTTTCTATATTGCAAGTAAAATGGGAAATAGATGCAGTGATTTAGTATAGCATGTGTAAACATACATCCAAATACAGCATTTAAGGCAAAACCAGAGTTTGTAGAATTCTAACGAGCTTGAAAGTCAGTATTTGGTATGACCACGTTTTTAATTAATATCTTTTTGGTAATCACCTTTGTGGTGCAAAAATACTATTTTATGTGTGTTATCTTTGGCATTTTCCATAGATTGTACTTAAGAAATGGGGAAAAAATGATGTGTTTTTGTGACAGACTGCTAGTAACAAAGTTAAAATTTAAAATCGGTTCTTTACTAAGTTGTCTGTTATATGCAAAAACAAAACTGGTTCATCCATTGAGTTAGGAGTCTTTTTATCCTTGAATGATTTATAGGTCAGAGTTAAGTGGCTTGACAGACAAAAACATTCCTCTTATAGTGGTCAGGTACACGTTCTGGACTGAAAATGAGTGAAAAAGCAGCCAATGTCCAAAGAAACACTTTGAAAGACCTTCAGAAAGTCTGGAGAACTACTGCTCAAATCTGATTCCTTGGACACAGGAAAGATGAGAAGTATGATGGGAGATACTGGAGTGTAAACCTCCTAAGAAGTTGTCTGAATTATAAAACTGTAGAAGTTCAAGACTTTTTTCACAGCATCAGTTCTGCATCTCCAAGTATTGGTCGACAAAAACTCCTAAAGCGAACTCGAAGGTTTTCTTTTCTTCAGTCTCTTAGATTTAGTCGCGTAGATTTTTTACAGATTCTGCCTCTCAGCGTTACTAAAGCTTAAAAGGTTTCTTTCAACGCCGTTGTGATTCGCAGAGAGCTTTAAAAAGAATTTGCAAGTACTTCATCGGGCATACTTCAGAATTAGTTTACCGCTAGAAAGAAAAACAGAAAACAACATTTACACTTAGATGTGAAGCTGATACCATCTATCCATTTTCTCTTGGGAGGTTTTTCTAGCAAGGATGCCAAGTACATTACTTAAATGTGCATTATCTAAATTTGAAAGCATTGCCAATAGATGCAGAAAGGAGGGGAATACTTGAGCGAGTTTTTGAGAAGAAAAATCGGAGCGTGTCGCCAACTTTCAGCAGATTTTGCAACATACTGTGAAAACGAGTCCTTATAAAAGTGTTTGGATGCACAGATACACCACGTTCATTGCACAGATGGCCTGTTAGTTGCAAATGTATCTGCTATCAGGCCCTCGAGGACACTTACATGTACTGGAATAAACAGAAACCCTGATCTCAGTGCATGTCGTAGCCTCCGTATGCACATGAATGTTTACTTGTATATGGGAACGAAAGGCGGCGAGAGCCATAAATTACACGGCTGTGTAATTGAATGCCAAGCCTGGCAGTTCAAAATGCCCTCTATAACCAAACTATAACAAGGTCCACGGTAATTCTACCCAGAGGCAACAACGACTGGACATAATCTAGTTTTTCATGAGCTCCCTATCACTTCTGTATACAACCTCCAGGGTTTGAGCAGAGAGAGTCGCTTTATTGATACCTCCTCCGCGTGGAAATGGGTTTATTCGACGAAGAAAAACACAACAGAAATTGTAAGGCTGGATTAATACAACACAGTGTAGCATCTCTTTTGTTGCTGGAGCAAACTTCCAGGTGAAATTCTTCTTCTTTGGCTGAAGAACACAGTCTGTTTCTGTCATTTTGCGCTTTCGTGTTCGGTAAAGGTGTTTTAAAAAGGCAGCGACTTTTTCTACAAACAAAAGTCTACAAAGTAAGTTTTGAACACGACACACATCAGCACCTGGTGAAGTAATAGCTGAATTATTAGTATTGATCAACAGTGCCATCAAACCTCTGCAGACGTATTAGAGTCATTTTGAGCTCCGGGTCAGTCAAAACGTTATTTATTGTCCTTTTATGAGGAAAAAAAAAAAACCTGCCTTGAGGGAAATTCTTCTAATGCACAGTACAATAACTGACCAATGTGGAGTGAACCTCCAAGCCCACATTCATAACTCGAGCTGCTTGCATCATAAACCGTCCGGATGTAAACTATTTATATGATTGATGTGTTTACCTGGCATTAAAGCCTGTGAATGCTGCGCTTTGGAGGGACGTGACATTAAAGCAGTGCTGAAGAGCAACGAGCAGCCGCAGCTGAAGCCATTATTAAATATTTCATTCACGCAGTCGGAAGGCGCTTAGTTGGCAGAATGTAAAAAAGGCAGCCTGTTAACCAGAATACAGAGACAATTAACATTTTTATTTTTGGTGACATGGCTCAGACCCATTATTAGTGGCTCAAGCCAAAAGTATTTTGTGATTGATTAGTAGCTTCGCAGCTCAATCTGCCAACTCTGTGCTTCTGTGGAGATTATTTCCATTTGCACTCAGCCTTAACAAACACATTTATTTTAATTGTGAGGACTGGCAGATGTATAGATTTTTCACTGTCACCAGCATGCATGTTTTGCATACAAACAGGACTAATTGAGATGCAACCCCAGAAAACAATGGCCAGCTTTTGCATCTAGTTAAAATATATTACACTTGGAGACTAAGACTTTATTGCTATTGTTAGCAAACCTTTAAATATTCAGTTTTGGTTTTGCTCTGTTTTGATCTCCACCAACTTCTGGAGGAACTTTCTGACTCTTCTTAACTACAGTCCCTGACCAGTTTGTTAGGGACAACTGTTCAACTGCTAATTAATGCAAATATCTAATTTGATATGTAAAGAAACAACTCAGTTGCATGTAGAAATGATCAAGACGACCTGCTAATGTTCAAACTGAGCATTAGAATGAGGAAGAAATTCAAGTTAAGTGACCTTCAATGTTGCATGGTTGTTGGTCTATTTCAGAAACATAGCCGTTTCTAGGGTTTTCAGGGAATGGTCTGAAAAATAGAAAATATCCAGTGTTTGGCAGTTCTCTGGATGCCAGAGGTCAGAAGAGACTAGCCAGACTACATTTACCTAATATGAAAGCAGCAGGAAGTCAAACGACCACTCATTACAACCAAGGTAGAATGCAGAAGAGCATCTCAACAGCAGCAGAAGGCCACAGTGGGTGCTGCTCTCGTTAGCCAAGGGCAGAAAACTGGGACTACAATTTACATAGACTCACCACAAGAAAACAATACGTTATTGGATGTTTCGTTGTCGGATGAGTCTCGATTTTTGCCAAGCCATTCAGAATGTGGTGTAAACATCATGAAAGCCAAGATCATTTCTGTCCTATTAACAGTTCTGGCTGCTGATGGTGAAATTGTGGATGATTTTGGGCTCTAAGTGTCAACTGAGCTTAAACATGTCCATCCTTTTATAACTACAGTGCACCTATCTTCTAATGACTGCAGGATAACATACTGTGTCACAAAACTCAGATAATGTGAAACTGGTTTCTTGAACATGACCAAAGTCTCTGAGGAATATTGTTGCGACTTGTTGAATCTATGCCATGAAGAATTAAGATTGATCAGAAAGCCAAATGGGATCGAACCCAATACTAGAATTTACAAAACTCTGAGCAGTCATTGGCGAGCCAACTGTCTAGAATTCCTAGTAAAGGATGGTTTAGATCCATCACCCTCTGGGTTATGGGCCCAGCCTGCTTCCGCTGCACCACTCTGCTAAAAACCACCCAGATGGGACTTGAACCCACAATCCATGGGCTAAGAAGCCAGTGCCTTATACAGTTAGCCACTGGGGCTGCACACTGCAACAATATAACAAGAGCATATTGTTCAGTGTACAGCCGGTACATTGGGGCTTATTTAAGTTGTCGGTGCTAGCAGCAGCAGTAAAGAGTCCGATTCTTTCAGGAACATCACAATGGTGAAGAAAGGTATGTGTTTAAATGTGGCACGGTTGTTGTTGGTGCCTTGTTACAAAACTCAAATCATCTCAAACTGGGTTCTTGAACATGAAAACAAGTTCACGGTACTCAAATGATCTCCACAGTCACCAGATCTTAAGCAAATAAAGCCCATTCACATCATGGATGTGCAAGCCGACAAATCTGCAGAAGCTATGTGAAGCTATGTGACGCCATCATGTCAATATGGACAGAAAGGTCTGAGGAATGTTGCACCACGTTAAATCTGTGCCATAAAAAATGGAAGCAGTTCTGAAGGCAAAAGAGGGTCCAACACCTTTACTAGCAGTGTCCAGTCAGTGTACGTTCACCAGCTGTGTGTGGTGGATAGTTGTTTTTTGCAGGTTTTTATTCTCTGTAAACTCCTACATCTCACAGCTGAAAATGGCACAAAAATGCAAAGGTTACATGCTTGAAAAAAAGTACCCTTAAGGCTTTGCCCTGTCTAAAAGGAGTCAGGAATTTCATCACCTTAAGTGACCTCTTTTACATGCAGTACACGCTGTCCTGCAATTCTATTTTTAACATGCATGTACAGGTTGGCCCTCGGGTCTTTTGCATCCTCACACAGCTGCTCTAAAAGTGCCAGCTCCAACTCAGGCTTCTAAGAAGGAAATGTTTCCAATGGTTTTCAGCTCCTTGAAGCATTTCTGGGATGTTAAAATATTCAATTTATTTTAAGTTTTATTTGCAATACTGTTCTTAGTTTTACTTCATTCACATCTTTTATTATTTTTCACTTCTCCTCTCTTACAGTTATAGCACATATAAAGCACTACAGCTATTAGGGCACCAAATGGTTTGATAGTACAGCTATCCTAACCATTTGCAATCAGAATAACCCATTTTATTTACATTTTTATTGTCCCCCCAGGTTTTGGCAATTAAGGAACAAATAAAGTCATGATTCTGAATCATCTGCACACCCCTCTTTTCCCTCCGAAACACAATAGCTGGGGTTATAACCATCTAATTTATTTCAATAAAACTAAGAAAAAACGAAATCGCTACCCTGCTATCAGCAAATCTAAATTCACACCTGCAATAGAGCTACATTTCAAGAAGCATGCCATTACGTACTTTGAGATGAATCTGTGAAACAATTTGTCAATAACCCCGGTGAGTGACAGCCGAGTAACGAACACGGTGCACTCCACATCCAGTAAACAGCACCTACACCCCCTCACCGAGCTACAATCTACAATGTAAGTTTGTCGCTCTGCAGTAATAACAGTCATCATTGCATCTCACAATTGTTTGATGCATTTATTTTTTCACTTCTTTAGCTGCTCAGGCATTGTGAAACATCACCCGGCTGCTCGTCAATCACCTGAACAGACTGTCAACGTGCCGCTTGCATCCGCTGCTATTTCCCCACAGTAATGGTGGGTCTGTCTGTGAGGGGAATCAGTTGGCGACGGAATTGAGTTGTCAGTCACATCAGGAAATCGCAACTGTAAAAATGTGTTAATGCTTTGTTGCACCGGTTGATTTTTGACAGGTTTGGGCTAAATGAAAACCCGTACCCAGTGAGATAAACACTTGCAGATAGAGTATGAAACCCAGAGAAGAGAAGACGTGAAGTTTAGGCAAAGTAACAACTCAAATCAGAGAAGAGGAAAGATATTGTTCATTTAAACCGCATTTAGCGAAGGCTGAAAAGTAACCCATAGACTCACCTAGCATGTGGTCTTGACAAGGTGCGTCTGGGATGTGTCCCTCTACATTTTCAGCCTTTAGGTTGATCTTCTCTGTCATTATGAGGGTCTAGAACATGAACACACTCCACGTTAGTGACAAAGTTTCGACGTAAAGCAGAGATTTTAAACCTTTTTTCATCTGGCACACACTTAAAGGTTTGTCAGATAGAACCTGAGAACCTTCATCATCCCCATTTTTCAAGTTCAAACGTGTTTATTTGAACTTATTTTAAACTGGAAACACTTCAGCTTACTACCCAATCATAGCAATTAAAGTCATCAACACCACAATAAAAAATAGGACAGAAACTTTCTTAGTTGAACAGAGAAAGTGGTTGACAATCATAGTCTGGCTCAGACTGACTGCAATCACTCTCAGACAGATTGGCATACGTTTGCTGGGAGTCGTTCCCAACTTTGAAATAACCATTCAAAGGCACATGTGTTGACTGCACATCGTTTGAATAATTTTAGTATAGTATGACTAGTATAACTGTAGCATTAGTGAGATATCTCTTAGCTTTCTGACAGCTTCTTCGTCTATTCTTAATAATTTGGCATCTGGCATTTAATACTTTAAACTAACATATTTTACATTGTTTAGTAATTTGTTCAACCATACTTAGCAGGGACAGTTTTTAACTGCCAGCTATACCAGTAATTATTAATGCTCTGTTTTTTTCTACATCATTTTAGCTAGTCATTTCAGCTATCTAATAAGTAGCTAACAATTTCAACCAGTATACTAAACTTTGTATTCGTGACTATTTCACTTGTTTTTCTATATTTTTTATATATAAAAACTTAATGTGTTTAGCTATATTTTAGCTAACAATTTCAACAGGTAGTTATACATTAAATGTTTGATTCATAATTTTAGCTAGCTCATGTAATGTTTTTAACTAGTTTTAGCTAGATGGTTTTATTGTTTTTTATTTCTTCATCTAAATTTTTATTTGCCAGGTATACTGTTAGGTCATTGTCACCGTTCTGGGTCATTTTGACTCAGCATTTTTAGTTTCTTGTGTTTTGGTACATTATTTTATATTATGGTTTATGTTCTGATTCTCTAGATTTGCAGTGGGTTATTATTATTATCCTATGTTTCAGTTTAATTCTTACTTTAAGATTAATTAATTAAGAGTTTAGCTCTTAGGTTTAGTTCAGTGTCAAGTCTGTGCCTGTCATGTTTCCTGTTTTACTTTAAAAGCCCGTGTCTCGTGTCAGTGTGTCTAGTTTTGCTTCCCTTGTCTTCTTAAGTCTGATTTCCCCCAGCTGTGTTTCCCTCCTGTCTCCCACTCCCTGATTACTCCGGTGTGTATTTAAGCCCTGTGTTTTCCCCTCACCATGCTGTGAGTTTTCCCCTTCTGTACATGTTGTAGTTTCCTAGTTCTGTTTTGCAGTTTAGTTTTCTGGTGTCCTGGTGTTTAGATTTCAGCTCATGTTTCAAGTTCCATGTTTTCCATTTTTCTTTCCTGTACGAAGAATTCTCTACAGCAGAAAAATAGCTGCCTCCTTTTGTTCACACCTCGATTCTGAGTCCTGTGTTTGGGCCCTTTATCCTGCTTGCCGCACAACACGTCTCATGACAGTCATAATTTCTCACCTTTTATTCCTAACCTTAATGACCTACTGTAACTATTTCTAGCAAAAAAAAAAGTCTCTTGCTTATGAAAACATATATCCAGGTATTTTAACATGCCTTTCATCAATGTTTTATTACATATGCAATCAAAATCCCTATGCATGTTTATGGTTACATTTATATTGCTTGTCAATCAATTCATTTTTTCTTTCACGTGAGTTGTGCGTATTAAGCTGTCCATATACACCAGGATACTTTCTGGATAATACACTTTGTTTGTATAAGCTGCTAATATTTACCAGTTTAAAAGGCTTTCTTTTAGGTAATTTGCAAAAGAAAACTGTGCATGAAAGGATCGGTTAAACAGACTCATGTACTATATGACTTTTCAGAGGACTGGACAAGCTTCTGGCTTTGTGAAATGTGTTGAAAGTTTTGTTCAGAAAGAAGTAAGGTAATCGTCACGGACTTTCTGCCTTACGTTAATTAGGTTATTTTAAAAATGTGGTTTTGGGGGTGGTGTAAAAGGAGCTTGTAGGTCATAAAGTGTGGCTCTTTTGTTGTATTTCTGTGGGGAGAAGATAGACGGAAAGCTTGGAGGATGGTATTAAATGGCTCTTTTGTCAAATTGAGTGCCTGCGATAAGGGGCTCCTCCATGTTATCAAAATTTCACATCATCTGGATTAAATTTCCTACATTATGCGGTGAGACTGTCATTCTTTCCCCCGTTCAGACTGCTCCGCTTAGTTTCTTTTATTATTGCCCTCTCCCTTCTTTCAGTTTCTCTCAGACTCTCCATCATATTTTGGCATTTTGACTGACAGGTAATGAAGAATAATTCCACAAGGTCATGATTTTTAGCATTTTGCTTACAAAGTGCACTGATATGATTTACAGAATCAAATAGCTGATCGAAGCCAAATTTAAGCCTGTATTACATCCACAGCCTGATGGCTGTCTCTGTGCGAGATATAGCTTGAAAACCTTCAGCCTTGTGGAGACAACAACAACGCAGGAAAAGGTTTGATAATAAAAAAAAGTAGGCGATGAATTGTAGGCTGAGTCAGAACACAATGCGAATCAATATTGAGCCTTCAGGGGATGTGATGGTGAAGAGGCAGAGGTGTTGTGGATCTGTTTGTGAACATGTTCATACTGTACAAGTGTGAAAACCTATGGGAATTTTTCACATATGCGTGCACTGCAAACAAGCTTGCCCCAAACACTACTGTAACAGTCCGCAGTGCATGTTTGCCCACTTACAGCAGTATCTGGACAGATCTCCATATCTCCCTTCGTTTCGCTGTGTTTCTTGGGCGTGGAGATCCCAGGCGGCGATGTGGCCACGGAGTTGCCCTTCACAGCGGTCCTGTGAGGAAATAAGATTTGATCTGTTTTTCATGTCCGTGTGCCGAGTACTTCTTTTATCAACTCGCCAGGTAGAAAGCGAGACTGCTGATAAATTGCGTTGACCCGCTCTTTCGCTTCACAAACGCGCAGGCAAACACACGTGTACACGCGCACAGACACACGGAAATGTCATCACACGGTTAACAACCTGCATGAAGTGGTACCTCACAAGTGTTTGAAGGGTAAAAGTCTGTCAGCTGGGTTTTGAAAAAGAAAATGAGCAAAGAGAGTCGATGACTGTAGCTTAAACATACATTAATCCTGAGTGTTGCTGACTAAGTGTCTGATCCAGAAACTGTTTATGCTCACTAGTGGAGAGTCACACCTCAAACAGACAGCTGCTGTTTGTGTTTCTCTGAACACACAGGCTTAATGTAGGGATCGCTCATGTTTAATGTAATAGAGCTACCACTTTGCATGTGAAGCGTTGATTCACTTGATAGAAAGGCAGGTCTGAGAAAGCTCGGTGAACGGAAATAATCAGCACAGCATCCAATCAATTAGGATAATAATACTTGATTATCTTAATGACAAAGGTGTTGCTAACTCACCTGCCAAGAAGCTCTTTCACGAACTGGTCTTTTCCAATAAAGGCCGTCGTGCACTGGATCTGACTGGCAATCTGACCCATCTGATTGTTGCAGTGGTCCATAATGGAGCTAAGCTTGTTGTTCATCTCAGACAGACCCTGCACCTCCTGGCTTTCTTTCTGCTGATTATCATTTTTCTTCTTATCCTTCTTCTTGTCAGACTTCATCTGTTTGCCTCCGAGAACTGATCCGATCTTCAGCTCTTTCTTCTCCTCTTTTCCCTTGGGGGAGTCGGCTTTTTTACTACTCAGAGCTGGAAGTTTGCTCTTACGGAGGCCGAACCAGTTTGCCAGAGAGGGACCCGTCTTCTGTTTGGCCTCGGTTGCAGCGACCTTCTCCTGTTCTTGACATTTCTGCAAATTCTCCTCAATTCCCATCATGACTTTCTCTTCAATACTGCTGACTATTGGGCTGATTTTTTTCTCCTCCGTATCTGGGTGTTTGTTTGGGGAGTCCGCCTGGGTTTTGCATTCCCTGCTGAAGTCTGGCTCATTAGGGAATGCTGCTTTGTCTTCTGTCTCTCTGGCTGGATTTTCCAAGCCGTAGACACAAGAGGACGGAGGATGAAACTGTGGATGAGAGGCAACCTTCGATGGCTTACGGATGTTTAAACCAGTCCTATCACTGATGGGTAAACTACGAACCACTTTCTGAGAAGGTGACATGACTGCCTCCCCCTTCCCTGTGCCCTGTGATCCCTCAACTTTAGAACCTGATTTAGAAGCTCTCTCAGGGAGGATGCCGTGACTATTTGACCCTGTCATGCCTCCATAGTGACTAAGTCTTGTCCTTGGGGAATGAACAGGGCTCTCTGCTAACCCAGCACAGGTCGCCTCCAAAGAACTCTGTCTCGACAGAGAGTTCCCCCTTTCACCTGAGTTGGTAATGATCTGAGTTCTGATTTTTCCCGGCCCTTCTAAGGAATTGATGCTTGGTTTTTCAATGTAGTTGGTGCTGAAACTCTGGCTACGAGCTTTTGCCCCGTTCATCCCTAATGCTGGCTTTAAATGAGGTTTGGCAGCAATAGATATGGATCTGCCAAAAAGCTGACTACTCCTTTTCCCACTATCGCAAACGCCCCCTTCCTCTGGCTGCACGGGAGCTTGTAATTCTTCTTCCAGTAACCTACACTGGACTTCACCTTTCCCCTCTGTAACAGACATCTTGGATGGCGAATCAATATTGTACTCTGTCTGCAAGCTGTCACACTGGGTAGAAGCATTTGAAGTCACGGTCTCCTTGGAGACTGAGTTGATATGATCTTTCTCTTGTTTGCCTGGTATAGAGGGACTATTTTTATGGCTAGGAGGAGACTTTAAAAATGCTTTAAAGCCCAGTGGGATGCGAGTCTTTGAGGCTTTTTCTGCTAGGTTAGGGGACATAATAATAGAGCTGTCTACATGTTTGCCAGTTTGTGGCTCTGTCTGACCTTGAGGTGTGTCCTGAAGTGAAACAGGTAAACTAATAGAGGTCTTCTGCACTGACTGATGGACATTTTCATTAGCAGATCCTTTTTTGCTTGCAGGTGAGTTCTGAAATGAGGACCCTCTGAGGGCACTGTAGGGAGGAGGGACATTCTTCGAGGTTTTAGGTGCAGTTTCAGGTTCTCGAGCACACCCTGAGTTTGCAGAAGGGAGGTAGTCTTTCGTGGTCATCCGCTTGGAAGCGCCTTTAGCAGGTGTCTTAGTCACGGCAGGGGACTTTTGAAGGTGCTGACTGGTTTTGTCAACCAGTTTCTGAGGTGCAAGTGCAGTCCCGTAGCCTGCATCCAAGTCTAAACAGTCTTTATCCTTGATGGGTAGCGTTGATTGCATATTTGGTAAAAGTGAGGTGTGGTAACTTGGGGGTGGGCCCCTCACAGTGGTTGGTGTGGATGGTTGAGTCACCCCTGTTTTATGTGCTTGAGGCGACCCCTCGTAATTTGGTCTGATCAGTAAAGAGGTGGTGCGGCCCGGGGGAGGGGGAGGAGAAGGGGACCTGAGTTTATTTTTGCTGTTTTCACAGTGTTTGTCTCTGGTTGGCTGTTCGCCATTGTCAGCATACTCCAGGTTCCTCCTTGAGAGATGAGGGGAACTTGATGAGGAGCCCTTACTCCATTCGGCCCTGCTGTGGAGCTTTGAGTTCACCGCTTTTGGGCTTTGAATACAGGTTCCTGGTGTTTTGATGAATCTGGACATTTTAACTGTTGGAGAGGAGGGGGATTTCTCCTGCCCAAGGGGTCCCGAGTTCCCGCTGTTACTTGGTTCAGTGGCAGAGCCCTTAGATGGTCTCAGTGGGGATCCTGAAGGTTTATTACTACCAGGTATCTTTGAAGTACTGGACTTGGAACCAGCAGCATCAGTCATGGGAGGGATGGAATGGCCTTTACTAGCCCGGTTGCTTGGTGGTTTGATAAGTTTTCGTTGTGGAGTCAGCTGCATTGATAGCCTCTCTGCACTTCCCTCCCTGCTACTGCTTTGCTCCCTTGGTTTGTGGGTCCTGATCTGATATTCAGATGGCTTCTCTGGAGACTCAAGAACACTGTAGTTTCTTGATTTTGAGGGTTTCTGCTTTGTTGGCCTCTCTTGGGGCACCAGTTCTGTGTAATCAGGAGCTACTTTGCTACCCTTAATGTCTTTTCGTGTCCCGGCAGCAGCTGCAAGTTTTTCTGCACAAAGTTCAATAGGCTCTCCTTCTGCGTCAAAAATTGCCAACACGCTCTCCTCAGACTGGGTGCATTTGGCCACTTTGGGCTCCTTAATAAGGCTGAAAGGCCTTGGTCTTCCATCTGCAGACTGGGTACGAACCTGGTCTCTCCGCAAGCACTGCTGTGTGATCAGCTTGGCAGCATCTCTTGACAGCCTCTTTGAGTCCCTCTCAGCTTGCTCAGGTGGCTGGCTATAGGACAGTCGGATGTCATTTGACTCAGACTTTAGCTCTTCTAGATCATCCGCATCAGAGAGACGGGGAACTTCTGGTTCAGTAGGGGTGAGGTGCAGCTTCGATGGTCTTGTAAAAGCTGATATCCGCCCTCCTTCAGGGAGAAGGCTGTTAATAAAACTCATGAGCCTCTCAGGCTGCTCCTTTGAGTCATACCCAGACGGGTGTTTAGTAGCCACAGGACTTGAAATAGTGCCACCTCCGCTGTCTTGCTTTCCGTCCCAGCTACATAAACTGTCTGAGATGCTGTGTGAGAGCTTCTTACAGTGGAACCAGTTGTCCTTGGTGGGGATGTTATCTCTACAACTAGAATGTGCCAGTTCATCATCTGCATCATCAGAATCATAAGTGAACTGCTTTCCCCGAGCAGTTCTCCCCACATGGGTAGGCCTAGACACCCCTTTACTGCTACTCTTGATGCCTAGCGAGTAGATGCCCTCATTGGAGTTCATGCAGTCTTTGTAACCTGACTTTGAGACCTTGGAGGAACAGGAGGAGCTCCTGTGTTTCCTCCTTTGGAGCTTTCTCAGTCCTTCCAGTATGTGGCTCTCCTTACGTCTTGTGGGGAGGTTCTCCTCCTGGGCAGCACAGATATTACTAGGGGCCGACGAACCCAAACTCAGTCTCTTCTCCCACGTTAGAGATGGCTAAATGGGAAAGAGAAAGGAGGCAGTGTCAGTCTCTGTGTAGTAAGAACATATATTCTTTAGTACGTAATGCAATAGAACTGAGAAAAGAAGATCATGATGTTTTTGGCTTTTGCATGCAAGCTATATTTATTCCAGCACATATTTTAAATGCTTTGAATTACGATGCTGCAGGACCGTCTTTAAATATGAAATCCTACATTTTCGTAGAAGCTTTAAACTTCAATCGGAAACATAATCAGCAAACTCATGCATGAAGGTTGTGGGATTAATTAAGGTCTCGAAATAAAGACTAAAGAACCCCTAATGAGCCTGATGAGCGAGGTGGTTTACCATTTTCCCGCAGGAGCGTCCATCATTCCAGGTGTACGAGCCGCTGGAGAATTCGCTGCACGCGCTCGACAGCGACAGCTCACTGCTGCTACAGCTGCTGCGTGGGTACACGGGCGCTGGCACCGTCAGGCTCAGCTGGCTCAGACATTTGGCCACAGGGAGACCCGCCTTTCCATTCAACTGAACCTCCTACGAGACAGAAAAGAGGCGACATAGCATCTAGATGGAGTCACTTACATGGCCGCTTAATGTTTGTGAGTTACATAAGCTTTCCGTTAGCCTGACTACACATCGAAAGTGTGTATGTGTTGGGTACTGCTGCATATCTAATTGCCATCACGCTGTTGATTTTGTGATGAAAGGTTTTGAGGAAAAACTTGACACACCCAGTCAAATCTCGCGGAAAAGTCGACTAAATTGCCGACGTGCTGCATTTCAAACTTAAAGAAACACCTATATCAATCAACGTTCGTGTGCAGTCACCACGCCGCAGCAGATGTTTGTCCAATTAGCATTTCCCTGCAGACAATCTGACAACGACAGTGGAGTTTAAGATGAGGAATCTGATACATCCATGGCACAGTTTTCAATTCTTTAATCTCACATTCGTGCGCGTGTCACTTAACACGGCTTATTTAAGGATACATAGAGGTTTTGCTCATCCCGATTACAAGATGATTCATAATTCGCACTTCGGCCATTATTATTTCATTTTCTTTTTCCACTCCGATGGCGCGCGTTAGGGTTTATCAGGTGGCATCCTCAAAGGGGGATGTGGGGAAAAGAATGAAGCAAACTCATTTTCGGGCCTTAATGCATAATATATAAGATGATTAATGTACCAGGGTGTCCTGTGGAGTCGTTTTTACTGAAGACGAGTCTCAATCGATGGTTTTCTGGTAATATGACAAGGATATATTCCTCTTAGTGCCAAGTGATACTGCCGGCTCTTCCTGCTGAGAGCACCGGAGGGGTCACGGCTTCGGATTTTAGATATGTATTTTAATATCTTGGAATGATTTCTTGATGGGAGATGGGGGTATAGTTGTGCTGCAACACTTGGATGAGTTATATGGGTAGGGGGGGAAAAAAGTACATTTAATGTTTCCCATTAGGCTTACATTAGAGGGGGAGTCTGTATTCCTGGAAAGTAGGAAAGCCTTGCTTCTCTCTGGCTCCAGGAGCAAATCTGCCGCAGACAGATCCATGATCCGCGAGTGGAGTTTCTGAAAGTCAAACGGGAAGTAGACGCAAAGATGAATTTCTGACTTTGGGGGATCTCAAGAGGAACATCTGAGATGACAGAAGAGCATAATTGGTATGAAGATCTTTATCAGTACTTTACGCGGCGCACAGCACAGCCTGAAATTCCTTTTTGTAGCATCTCGGCTGGGCGTGAGGATTTTGATCTGGTTATTGTCTAAATCTCCCCGAATCACAAATACTCAAAATATTAAAAGAAAGTAATTAAACAAAGTAATCATCTGAATTTGCTTTTGAAAATCTCAAACAACTGCGCAGCAGGCTGAGGCAGAGCAATATTTTCACCCATCTGATTCCCTCCACTGGCGCCAAACGGAGCCCCGATTCATCCCTCTCCCTCAAAGTCATTAATGTCATCGTCCAGAAAAAAAAATAAAAAAATAAAAAAAATAATAATGTGAATAGGAAATAATTGCATCAGGGAGTTTGGGATTGCTTTGATTTTTTTTCTCTTTTTTTTTTTTTTTGTGCTTTTCTTTTTT
>VUQR01007017.1:2131-19876 GCA_015108515.1 Hemichromis elongatus | reverse complement strand
GTTATTATGTGTCAATCATAGTGGCTGTCCATGCTTATATTGTCATAACCTGAACAAAAACTTCTGCATGTCAGCATGCACACACATACTCAACAAATGCAAGAGAGATGGACTTCCAACCTCCTGTCATGTGCTCTTTAGTCCTATCCTACCATTTCAGCTGCTCTGCTATATGCTCACTCCCCCTTTAGTGTTTGCATCTTCTCAGCTGCCTGATCTTTACTTGTCTCTCATGCTGTGAAAAGCAGACATTTAGCCAAAAGACTGATCGGGGGAGAATTCACACCCATATTTGACAATTCTGTCCTCTTGCTGTCAGGTCTCCCCCTGACACTAGCTGATCCTCTAGCCCATAATGTCACATACTGTGATGGCATGAGGTCAGCTGCCTGTCTGTCCATCTGTCTGACACGACAGGGAGTGTGCTGCATGTTTTGCATGGTCAGGGTTTCCCACAAGATCAAAACTAACCAGAATGCAATTGCACACTCGTCCCAGTCTTTGTCTTGGTTCTCTGAGCTTCCTTAGGGATTTGATGCGAGAGATATAAAAGCTTCTGACAGAATATCATTCACTGGCTCTCTACCTGTGACTTGTCGCACCCACAAACACCTAAAGGTCACCTACTGTGTCTCTGTGTTTGCTATTGTGTCACCTGCCTGATGAAGACTGGTGAAGGGACTGCAATCTTAGGATAATGCAATGACTAAACGCATGACTGACTTAATCTATTCAGGTTTAATAGGTAATAACGATTTCAGTACAGTGAGCTATTTGTTGTGTTCAAGAAACCAGTTTGAGATGATCCAAGTGTTGTGACTGTTCTGTCAGCAGCCATGAGAAAACGGTTATACTGGTCATAAATGGATGGACATGGTCAGCAAGAATACTCGGGTATTAAACAACGCTCAGTAATGTGAAAATGTCCCTCACACCATTACTCCACTAAGGCAGGATGAATCCACTGATCTGCATCTGTGTTTATTAAAACAAATTCGGACAAAATGTTCCAACAGAAATTAAGACTCATCAAACCAAGGTTTTTCCAGTCTTTTGTTGTCTAAGTTTGGTGAGTCTGTGGAAAGCCTTTTCCTGTGGTATCCAGCTACCATAACCCATCTGCTTCAAGGTTCAAAGTTGTGTTGTGCATTCAGAGATTCCCCCCTGCTCGTAACAAATAATTTGAGTTACTGTTGCCTTCGTATCAGCTCGAAGCACTCTGGCCGTTCTTCTCTGGCCTCTGCCAGTTTTCAGGCACGACGTGTGAATCAGACGTACAGTAGAACCAGAGCCACTGAGTAAATAACTTTTTCCCTGGTGCTATTTTAATTTCAGGTGACGAATAATTCTATATTCTGTTGTTTTATACACAAAACACACACGTTCCACATTTCTATATACACAGTTGCCCCTGGAAGAAGGAAACTATACAACATAAAGTCCTATAAAGTTTCCAAATTTTCTGATTTTGATTCCTTCGAGGCTTTCGTCTCTTCAAAAGTGTAGCTTTTTCTATTAAAAATGATCCCAAAAAATTCCAAAAATGCTGGGACGCAGTGTAACATGTAAATAAAAACAAAATGCAAAGATCTGCAAATCTCAGTATATCATATTTTATTCACAATACAACACAGAAAACATACCAAATATTAGAAGAGAGAAAAAGAAAATGTACTATCTGAAACCATTTTAAGAAAAATGTAAAGCAATACGTTACAGTTACAGACAAATCAACATTCATAGGAATGGGCTTAAATTAGCTGCTTTTTAAATCACCTCATTTTAGAACTATTGTTGGGCCCTCACAACTTCTTAAATACTGAAATTTGGGCATGAAATTAGACCCGTGTTTCAAGACTGCAACTAAATTAAATTTTTGACCATTCCAAGAGTCGCAATCAAAAGACAGAGTTTTACTATGTAAACTATGATATGCTTAGAATATAAAAATCAGCAAATGCTGTCTTCCTCACTCAGCCTCACTCGTCTTCCTCACTGATCAAAAGCACATTTAGCCTTAGTTAGGAAGATACCGTCATCGTGCAGTACCAGAAGAACAGTATGAAACAATTCATGTAGGAGGATCCCATAATGTGCAGGAGAGATGACAGCCGTGAAGTCCTGTATGTTGCTGACTGACTACAGAATGTGTTTATTTTATCATTTGTTGTGGATATTTAGAGAAAAATAAGTAAAAAGCATTAATAATGCCACAAACACAGCATTTCCTGATTCTTTTCTCAGCATTTGTATGAGCACACCAATCAGAGTGGAGGATTATTCACATAACATTTCAGCTCATTTCAAAAGCTCATTGTCACAACAGAAGAAAATCTCATTCATCAACCTTCTTGATAGTCTTGAATCTAAACATAAGTACAAATATAAGATCTTCTGTTTGGCATAACAATACCACAGCTATGGCTGAAGAAGTTCTTGGCTGGCCTTTTGTTACAGCTTATGTTCAAGTTGTAAATGTGAATAAGATTTTCTTGCTAGTATAAAAAGACCTTAAAGTTTTCGTGTCACTTCTGCTTTCTTAAACAAAGGTGCAACTTTCTCTTTTGTTTTTTAATTTGTAATATCTACTTGTATGATTTGGTGTGCAGATTGTTTTTATGTGAAGATGCAGCTGTGTCCTGTGTGTATCTGCTGAGATGCTTTCACGCCAGACTCTGTGGTAGGTTTCTCATCAGGCTGACTCACCAGGTTTGATATGTGATAATGGAGCGGTGAGCATGTGGTTGTTTGCCTTACTCACCCACCTTTTGAATTGCTGGTGAGCTGTGGTCAAACCAAAGTAGCGAATGGCACATTATGTAAAGCCTACATTCTGCTGCTGTAATTACTGGTCTCTCCAGCCCAGGACCTGGACTATCGTGTTGCAAGTGATGGTTAGTCACAGGCTTGGTTAAGGTTTTACGTAACGGTCATGATTCAGTGTGCGTCATTAAGAATCAGAATCAAAGACACTGACCTGTTGTAGTGGTTGTCTAAGTGTATGTATGTTGTATGTCCTTTTTTTTGTGGTCGCCTGTCCCGTTTGGTTCTTTTGCCATCAGAATTATTGTCTGAAGGCCAAGACAGACGCCCAACGGATTTACGTTACCAAGTAGACCATCACGGCCTCGCCGTATTGGTCCACTTGATTGACCTTTGTTGTTATTGTTTATTTATTTTATTTTCAGTTGTTACAGCTGGGTCAGTCATGACCAGGGGATAGGAAAGGGAGGATGAAAGAAAGAGAGGGAGGGAAAGAAAAACAGCGGGAAAGAGGAACAATGATTTTATATATATATACATATATAAAACTGTATATATCACCTGTTGAGAGAGAGAAAGAGAAAACAAGCAAAAAAGAGAGCAATTTAATAAACACAACACAATCGCGATATTCATAATCTAGCTAAGTGTATAAAACAGTAAATATTAAGTATTATTGTGCAGCACGTAAGACTGACTGCACAGTGTGCTTTGAGGTAGCAGCCAAGAAAGACGTAGTTTGTGTCTGTGAACACAGACATGTATGTTCTTTTCATTTTTGACTTTAACCCTCCATTTTTTGTCTGTACTTTAAACCAGATTCTTGTCAAATTTGTTATTTTTTGTGGTGTCCAGGGTTTTATCACATACACTGTTACCTTTACTGAATGCATGCATATCACTGCTGCAAGGCTGTCAATTACTGTAACCCTCTCAGAAAGCACAAGTTATTTGTATTTATGTTATTTATATATAATTTTTTTGCACAGATGGTGGAGAACAGCATGCTCTGTTTCATCATCTTTTTGGTTCTAATCGGAATTACAAAAGGAATACATGCTTCTTCAATATGACTTGAATTTAATACTTGAGATCATAAACCCATCGGAAATTTGTTTAATGGGGTCACAGATCAAGAGTCCTGGTACCTAGTTTCACTTTTTCAGAGGTGGCAGTCCATTATTTAAAACCAGTTTATGTTTCCTGTGTGTTTTGATGTGTTTATCACTTTTCTTGTTAACTGATGGTCGAATGAAACAAGCAGAGAATACTGCTGCCGAGCAGATGTGAAGGATAATGACATTCCTGCCTTTTACGTATGCCTTATCTGTGTTTGTAAATTCTTTTATAATAATCTCTTTCAAAGAAACATGTTTCATGAATAATTTTACAAAGACTGCTCTCTGTGGAAAAATTGTTTCTTGTTTTAGGGAAAAAATGTCTTGTCCCCATATCTGTTTCTCCCCGGTCCCAGTGTCAAGCCTGTGAGTTTTAGTTTGTCACTGCAGTTATCTTACTTCCCGTTTTACTTTGATAGTTTCCTGCCTTGTGTGCAACATATTCAGTTTTGCTTCCTTTGTCGCATTTCTCTAGACTAGTGTCATCTGGGTTTCCACCTGTGGACGTTCTTTCTTTCGGGGGACGATCGTGGCTCAAGATTTGGCATTTCGTCTTGTAATCAGAAGGTTGCCAGTTTGAACCCTGGCTCCGACAGTCTTGGTAGTTGTGTCCTTGGGCAAGACACTTCACCTGTTGCCTACTGGTGGTGGTCAGAGGGCCCGCTGGCGCCAGTGTCGGGCAGCCTCGCCTCTGTCAGTGCGCCCCAGGGCAGCTGTGGCTACAATATAACTTGCCATCTCCAGTGTGTGGATGACTGGATGTAGTGTAAAGTGCTTTGGGGTCCATAGGGACTAAGTAAAGCGCTATACAAATACAGGCCATTTACCATTACCCCTTGTGTGTATTTATCTCTTCAGTTTCCCTTTGTTCTCTAATGTGATCTTTGTTGTGTTCTCCCTCGTGGTTTAGTCCTCCTCCCTCGCATTCTGTTCCTCAATGTGTCAAAAGTTAGATTTTCCTAGTTTTGTCATTCATTTTATTTTGCAATTGATTTTAGTGTGATTAAACCAGCTTTCAGTTTAATCCTCATGTATGCAAGTCCTGCATTTGGGTCCTACCTCTGCCAGCCACTGTGACACAGCTGAAGTGTTGAGTGTTGATTTATTATAGACAGTAAAATGGGAAAGGAAATTTAGGTTTTTTAATCTTTTAACCTTGCTTATAATTATATTACAATAAAATAAATAGAGCCAGAATAAGACTCCTGCAGCACTGGAAATTACTTTGCTGGAATGCATGTTCGAAGGAAATTGACCTCTTAAATATACGAGAAGTGTTTCTGTCTCCAAAGTTCAGTCCAGGCACAGCACTTTTCCAGGGATGCACATGAGGTTATGAGTTTATATCTCAAACTGTCACCTCTATCTGACAAAAATCCACTTATAGAACAATTTGCTTTAGTTCTTCTTCTGCTTCCTTTTATCTTCCCAGTTTCCTGGATCATAGCCATTCACCTTGATCACAAATAACAAAATGAACTTTTGAATGTGAAACCCATTTCCAGCTACTAGCTGCCAATTCCCGGGCAAGCTCTATTCCACAAGCTTCTGAATAACTGTCATCAGTCTTTCTGGAAAAAAATAAATAGATCATGTAATCTACATATCCACGCCCACTAAAATGGTTTCTCTCTAAGATAATGAAACCTTTGTCATCTTAAATAAAACAATAGCACAAAATCATGAGTAGAAAAAAGAAAAGCTGTAAGACAAGGCTCTAAGATTCAGCTCTAAGTTCATTTCAGCTTGAATTTATTTATATTCATTAAACTCATAACTGGATAATCTCTGCTTTCCAAGAGTGTGCAGACCCGTTTTCCCAGTAAGTCTGAATGAACTCTGAACAAACTCTTCTTTGCAAACCTTAAAACCGACTCTGTGAATGTCTATGGCTTATAGAAAATGATGCTCGGTTACTAAACAATATAAGATCATTTTTCAAACGCATACAGTGAGTTTCGTGACGTGATGCTCAGAAAGGCTCTGTTCCATTTGCATTGTAAAACCTGTCAGTGGGATTTTGAATGAAGTTTTCTCACTTCTGGAACAGAATCCGGAAGTTTTATTTTCACTTCACCTCTCTTCAGGGCACTGTTTTTTTGAATTAAAGTGAAACTCAATGTCAATAGGTGTTTCATTCATTGTACATAACAAAGGACAAAAGTGTGTCACTGGGACATGGTGTCCATTCAGCAAAACAACAGCACGGGAAGGTCAGGCATTAAGATGGGTCACTAAACATTAAATATAAACTTTGTATTAGTGAATATCCCATAACTGTTACACAACAACCATTAAGGAGCACTATTCTAATCTATTTTTATAATGAGAAGCTCCTTTAACACCCAAATTCAGGTTGCACTGTTCTTCATAACATATGTTATTACTATCTGTCGGCTGCAGGGACCTTTGCAATGATAACGTCTGTCCATAACTGACTGACTTTCCTGGTACAAACCAACCAATCGAGACTCTTGTTATTGACTGTTGTTTTATCTAGAAATCTGCAGCAATGAGTCCCCAAACCCAGAAATGATGTAGCATTTTGCACCACTGGTTCACTTGTCTCACTGTTTCTTTTTATGAATGTGTTTATTAGCTGTCTAAAATAAGGTCTGTGATTCGCACAAGTTTTAAGCATTGTTGATTTCTTTTCTAAAGTGTGTAAAGTATCAATAAATACTCCACTTATAAATTTTGATTCTTTTTCCAAGGCATTTGTTAAAAACCATTGTCCAAGGTTTTGTGGCAGTGACAAGAAATATGACCATGGTGTTGTTTGTTTATGGCACAACATTACTTCAGCTTTGGCAGTTGCATTTACAATTCACAATTGAAAAATACATCAGTTTACAAAGACTAACATGTATGCTGTAGAATTATATTTTGCAGACATAATGGAAAAAGCATTTTGAAATATCACATCAGGGTTTTGTTGAGGGATTCAGGCCAATGCCAACTTGTGAGTTGTGAGAAAGAAGAGTTTGTTGACATATTTTTGGCCAACTTGTGAGTTGGCCAAAAACATGTCACCCATACAGCACTCTGTAAGGGGCATAACCTTCAAAACACTAAATGTAACGCATAACAACACTCTTACTTTGGTGTTTTTCACTTCATTTCATATCAGTTCAGTTCAATTCAGTTTTATTTATTTGGCATGAAATCACAATAAGAGTAACCTCCAGGGGCTTTATACTGTCAGGTAAAGAACCTACAATAAAAAGACAATTTTTGCATCCTGACATATTGAACCTTTACTGCGGACTTGTAAAGAATTAAAAAATTTCTTTAGGTTTTGGCAGGTACAGAAAAAATCATGGAACCCTATTCTATGGGGTCCATCCATCTCTCCATCAACCTTGATAAGTTCAAGGTCACCTTAAGGAAATGAAGAATAGGGGTTTGAGCCCATTCCGGGTGTCACAGGGCGAGGGGTGGGGTTCAGTCTGGGCAGGTCACCGGTCTGTCATAGTTATCAAAATTAAATAGCCTGAACATAAAACTCAGTGAAACCAATTTAATGACTGTTCAAGAAAAAAGCAAGTGAACTTTATTTTACGAAACCATACTGTTAACCACGTCATGTAAATCCCCTCCCCGGTTACTGGTGGGGAAAGCCCTACTGTAGAGGTCACTGAGAAGGCCTCGAATGACTTATTACAGCAGTGACACAAACAGGAGAGCGAGTCTGCGTTTAGCTCTGGGACAACATGGGCCGATTACCTCACCGATGCCACCTTCAGATAACAGCACCTTCACCTTTTACCCAGTCCTCCTTGAAAGTGTTTAAATGTGCGATCGAGGACGACAGATGGCCTCATCTCGCTTTCATTTTCCCACAGACTTTTTTCCTTCCCCTTATCGCCATCATCATCAGTCATTTTTTCTCAGCATTCTGTTGTTTTGCATTCTGACTGTCCTCACACCACGCACGTCATCGACAGCTTATCAAAGCAACAATAAACAGCCCACGCACCCCTCCCATTACAGCCCATTAGCAACCACTTGCATTGTTGGGATTCTCATAGTGGGTCCCGATGGAGTCGCTCAGCTCGCTGTCACAAAAACAGAGTTGGTAAAGTTGAACTTGAGGGCTTGAGTAGCGAGAGACTGACAAGACCTGTATTGATGATGGAAATGAGACGAGTGATTCAGTGTTGGGGATGTAAATGCAAATCCATTATAATTGCACCCGAAGGGTTTCCAGGTGTTATGTTTTTTTGTCCTATGGCCACATTTATGAGGTCATATCTTTTGCATTAGCGCGCTTGTTTCATCAGCTGTCAGCTCGGCTTCTATTTCATAACAATCACTGTCTGAAAAATGAAATTTTCCACACGAATACATAATCACCATTTTCTCAACTCCTTTGTTTACTTGCACAGACTTTATGCAAATCTTTTCAAGCTGACACATGAATGGCACCAATTCACTTCTTTAAACCATTACCACTGAAAGGCTTTTACATAAAGAGTTCCTTCACGTTTTCCATTTTAACACAATGCTGACATGCCTGTCTGTGTGTACACTGAAAAACCCATTGTACAGCATGTACAGTCAGATCGGCAGAATGCCTTACAAATAGTCTTTTGAGCGCAGAATTTGCTCGTTTTTGTTTCCCCAAAAGACGTGAGCGCTGCTTTCATGTAAAATCATTAATGGTGGGAGCGTTATTTACAAGCAGCAAATAAATCTTTGTGTCCTGTTGCACGGGGACTGGGTTTGGATTAGTGAAACATGCCAGACTCAGCTGGAGAGGTTCTTATCCTCTATTATGTATTGCAGCTCATGTGTTACTTCGGTATAAATGAAGCTACATCATTCAGCTACCCTCTTTTTTTTTAAAACTTGATCTAATGTAGGTAGAATTTATGAATTTATTATTTATTGATTTGTTCGAATGACAGCTGGAAACCCAGTTTATAAAGATACACACATACATTGTCATTGTCAGTGCAGCTCATATAGAATATCCATCACCAAAGCCCAGTCACATAAAAAAAACAACAACAAAAAAACCCCCAAACAACAAAATTGATAAATGACTGAACTTTTATCCAAACTGTTCATTGTTACCTCAGTTGCAGAATGAAGCCAATCGTTTCAGCCTCAGTCATATCAGCTCTACTTGAACCTTGGAGCTGTGGATGTTACCCACAAAAAAAGGCACAAAACCTTCACTCTATATTTGTCTTTGATTTGATTATAAAAGAAATAACACTGTTATTCAAAAGACCCGCTGTTGCGAGGGAGCTTTGCCTCAGTTTCTTTTCCTAGCTATGGAGACTTATTATATTTTCAACTGTATTGCCGGAGTGTTGCTGGAGGGCTGCAACAGGACAAAGAAGCTGCTGCTGAATCCCCGCTGAACACACACAAGTAGAATCGCGCCCCCCTCCTATCCCTTATTTTTCAGGTTTCTTGTAAGGCTCAGTGCCGTAACATGTGTTTTGAAAGCTGGCTGCCTTCAGCTTTATTCGTGTAGGTATCAGTCTAGTTAGTGTGTGCGGAAAGGAGAAGTTGCCAGCAGAATTTGTCTGACAGGCCCAAGCAAATTACAGTTTGATTGCGTTGTTTTTTTCGAATTAAAACCTTTTGTGAAGTAAAAACATACATTGGGCTGTAGAAGTTGCATTTGGGGTTAGACTTTCACATCTGCACACACAGGTAGGGATGTCTTCTGAAAGCATTGTGTGAAGTTTTGGTATCATCCCAGGTGTGTGTGTGCTTTTTTGTACTGTGTGTGTGTGTGTGTTGGCTGCAGGGGAGACAGTGCTGCCCCACTAATAAGGAGCCGGTCTGACAGCAGCCTGACAAGCTCCTGACAGACAACAGCCCAGCTTTGTGCTGAGTTACTGGAATATTCCTGGCATCTCTTGCTCGGGGTTAACTCCTGGGACACAAAAGCAACACTGAATCAATTTAGATTTAGTAGATTTGGAGATTTCTTTCTTTCTTGAAAATGTGATTTTCAGCTTGACAAACGACAGTCACTCAGCAGTATTAATGTGAAATATTTTCTCTTTATTGAATTGTCAGGGTCAGGCATTTGAGCCACATTGACAGAACAGATGAATGCTTACCTTTTCGAGCGCCTGAAGGATTATATAAGAGCTGCTTATATTGCTTGCCAGAAACCCAGCAGACAATGTAGCTGTAGAATTGAACCACACAGAAATCTACATTGTATGCCAGGTTCAGGACGAAAGCAAAGGTCTCTCTGAGGGCTTTTCAAATGCACATCGCCGCTTTACCCTTAGAAAAATGCGCTCCTTTAAATATCTCTCACAGAACTTTAATAATTACAACCAAGGACATTTCATATTAAGAGAAACTTGCAGAGGCGTAGGGAGAGAAGCCAAAATGAGCGAGAATTTTTAGAAGAATGACAGAGGAGGAAGGAGTGAAGAAAAAAAAAACAACACAAAAAAGCCTTGACAAGGGCCCCTTGTGGAGTTGTGACACAGAGAACATCCTGTCTGTGGGGTCACAGGATGGAGCCCCCCTGACATCGCAGCCAATGCAGGGACTGGAATGTGTCACTTAGCCAATAGGAAGAGGAACGGGCAAGCTTGACTGGGAAGTAGGCAGAACTGTCAGAGACCCAGTAGCCAGATGTAGCTGCTGATTGCTACACAGGATCTACACTGCCTACTGAGCAACTGACAGCAGCTAGAAAGGCGTAAACTGCGAAGGCTGGCCGGGTTGGTCGCGCCTCTGGACCCCGTCTGAAGAAAGAGTGAAGAAAAACAGCAAATAGGTCCGTTATTAACACATATAGATCTCAGGGACGGAAGAATTTTGTAAAACAAAAAAAGGAAAATGAGAAAGAAGGAGAAGGTGTGAGTGCAAGATGCAAATATGTAAAGGCGAAGGAAAGAGCACGGGGGCAGCAAACTGAAGAGACGAGATCAAGCGGGAGAAAATGAGGAGCCCGAGGGAAGGGAAGGATATAGGAGATTATCTGCTGACGAACATCTCCAAGCATGGCATTATCAGTTGCAGATTCCTGTCATTCTTTCCCATTAGCCCTGAGGCAAGACAGACAGAGGCCACCACCATGCCGACCCAACGCTGAGGCCTACGCGTAAAGAGAGCGCTAACTCAGTCTTCATAAAAATGCAACCTAGATGCACGTGATTGGAGGAGAGGAGAAGGATGACCTGGAAGGAGACAGCGTGGCCGATCTTTCTACCTTTATTTCGCCCTGCATACCTGAGGCCTCATGACTATATTGATCAAACATTCTCTGACCAGCTGATGGTCACTTGACTCCACTTTCATTTTATTAAGGGAAATGTGCTGGCTTCTCTCGCCCCCTCCCTCTGCTCTGCCCCTCTTTCCTTCTCCTTCCTCGCATTCCAGCGTTGTGTCACCGTAAATGCTCTTTCTGTCATACACGTCTTTACGTTTTCCCTCCGTCTTACTTTTACTTGTTTCAGCACCTCATTTTTTTTTCACCATGCCAACTATGTCATATCATTTGTCTGACTGAGCTTACCTGTGAACCTAAGGTTTAAAGTGTTAATACTGTTTGAGCTCCTTGCACAGAAGGATTTGAGGGGAAAATGGGGAAGTGGCCTCAGGCTCTGTTCTTTTGCTGGAGGAAGATAGTGGCAAAGAAGCTGAGAGAGGAGGGGACAGTGGTGAAGACAGTGTTCATGCAGATTTTTTTTATTTTTGTTAAAGAATTAATTTTTTTTACCTTTCGTGGGAACGGCTCGTGGTCATTTATCTGGGATAATCCATGCAAAATCAGCCAACCTGGAAAAAAAAGTAAAGTGATGTTTAAGATTTTAGCTGCTGATTTTAAAATGTAAAAAACCCACAAAAATAACAAAAGATGCCATTTAGCAGAAAATAAGGACAGGTGTATGTTAAAGCTGTGCTAGTGCGGTGTTAACAGGTCCAGGCCGGTGAGTCTCAGTAAGTTCACAGGGCTAAGAGGCAAAGTGATAAGGTCTATGTGTTATCGCTTCCCGTTTTTTCCACACTTTGGTGATGCTGCCACCGCCACTAGGCAAAGAGGTCAAATGTACATAAGTCAATCAGCTTTTTCAATTTTTCCATCGAAAGCAACACATTGAGTTGGTGCGATGTGGACGTACTGAGCAGGACAAAGGGTGAAGGCATACAGAGACAACAGAGGAAGTGAAACACCATCTCAGATAAGCCAGATTAACCGGGGTTTTCATTGAAGCGACACCAGCTCTCAGTTTTTAAACCCACGTCTCATGCACACTCAGATTCTACGCGTTTGAGGAGCTAGACTGAAATAAAAGCAGCTGGGCAATCTGGTGCCTAATACTAGCCAGCAAATCCAGGAAGGGGAGCATGCGTCTGTAGTTCTTCCTCTGGAGAGGAGTGAAATGAGAAGTGATGCGGAGCGCTACAAAACTGAAAGAAAAAGTGGGGAAACGCAAGCGAAAAGGGCGATGTGGACTAGAGGTAGAGGGGGTGAGCACTAGGAGGCCTGGGGATGGGTGAGGTGGTTCGAGGAGGGGCGAGGCCAGGCGTGCCATTCCATTCCTGCCTGCGCCGGCCTATTCTATTCCTAGAGTGTGGTATATGGCAGTTGATGTGGCTTTCGTCTTAGCTGCCTCGAAGATGACTGGGCCTTTACCACATCCACATTCACACACACACACACACACACACATGCTCGAAACACATTCTCAAAGTTGCAAATGTGTTCCCATATACACCATGTAGTACACATAGATGTGTACACACTCAAACACACAAAGAGGAACTGAATCATTACCCTGCTTCAGCCTCAAAGTAGGGGGTGACCACTGTACAAGTATGTGTGTGTATTTTGTGCAAGCAAGAGAGTTGCAGTTCTACAGTGAGCGACATTGGTTCATTGGTAGTGTGCATGTGCTCATGCTGTTGCTCAAGTATGTGTGGGCAATGTGTGTGTGGGTGGGTGTGTAGGATGTGTGAGCTGGGTGTGGATGCATTCCCTCCCTCTCCCTCTCCCTCTCGTGCTCTTTCTGCACTTGTGTGTGTGCAATACATGCAGCACTCCATCTTTAAAGTCCTCTACTGTTCCAGCACCGGGTTTCTTATTTACAGTTGCTCTTCCAACAAAAATAAAAAAAAAACCCAATAAAATAAAATAAAAAAAATAACAGGCCAGAACTGCATCAGTTTATTTTTGAATACTAAGATTTGTATAGAAAAACTGATGGTAGAGAAATTTGGATTTTAGAAGCACAAGAGCAAATTTGACTTTTCTTACTGAACCCTATCAGCTGTCACTGCAAGAAGCGAATTGGTGGGCAGTGTCTTCATGCATGAACTTTTGCACAGACTAAAATTCGGGAGTTTAGCAAAAACAAAAAAAACAAAAACAGTCCAATTAATATTTTGACCAGGTCACCTGCAAACCATTTAGCGTTAAAGGGCTAGGCTGCTTTTAGTTGCACAGAAAATGCACATCATTTCAGAAACTAAAGGTTTTTATTTTTCAAAAGTCGCCCACATGCATTTCAGCCCTCTACACCATCTGTTATTATTCCATCTGCGTATGCCAAAATAGGTGAAAATCCATCATTCGAATCTAAGTGTAACTCTAACCTGATCAGACTGCTGACAACCTGGTGAGTGTTAAGAAGTTCATACTTAGCTTGTTCCCATACAGCCTCGGTAATTTCGATGGGTTCACAAAGTGAACACTGCACCAATCACTTTGCTTTCACTCACACAAAGAGATGCTTAGACTGCAAGATGAGACGAGCCTGTAATACAGTGCTCACCAACAGCTTGCCACCAATTAAGCAGCCGTTCCATGAGGCCTGCTGCCAATCAGATATTAGTTTTCATCTCCCCAGGTTCCAATAGACCCCAGCCTGAGAGTTTAATTGGTTATGATGGGGAGAGTGAGAGCTTCCAGCCAAAGAGAGGAAGCCAATAGCTCAGATTCGGTGGCGACAGAGGTTATGGAAGCTCTGTCTTTGCTGCCACCTCTGTTCACCATCCAAAGTCATTCCCTGTCCCAGAATATTCTGCTGCTATCCTGTATCCCCGCTGCTAAAGTCACTTTCTCCCCCACCCTTTCCTTTCCCTCCCTCTCACTTTTTATCCTTATTATAAATTGTAAAGATAAAACAGGCCTTTACTTGTAAAGCTATCCCAAATTGTTTCTTTGGGTGCTGCTAGGTGGCTGTCGGTCGAGTTGCACTGAACAGCCAAAGAACCTCTCCAGAGGGAGCCCCAGCCTCAAATATACAGCTTGTACCCCAAACCCAGGCTCAGCCCCCCGGCCTTCAGAGAGGGATGTCTGCAAGCTCTTCAAGGGGGCTGGACTGATGGGAAAGACCTGGCGAGATGACCAAGGAAAGCTAACTACCTCCTCGAGCTGCTTTATGAAGGTTTGGCAAATGTGCAGGGAGCACAGAAAGAAGGGAGCAGAAAGGAAAGGAAGGAAAAAGAAAAAATAAGTAGAAACATAGAGTTAAAGAAGGAATGGAATGGATGAAAGGTGTCCCGTTGTCCAAAATGAGTGTGGGGATACTTTGCTTTGTCGGGTCACAGGGTTTAAACAGGACTAGCGCTGAACCCTGGCAAACACAGCCATAAATCTGCTTCATTAGTCCCAACATAAGTCAAAGCAGAGGCTATAATGTAATAATGTAAGCTCTGTCTGCGAGAGGCACAACCCGGCTACTGATACCTTGACTACCTCCACCCTGAATACTAACGCACGTTTTGACAAATAGCCCAAAGAGACCGAAGGTAGATAAGCTGTGGAAAGTTTGATTTTTTGCAGATAATCAGAAAGTCTGGATGTTGTTGTTGGGAAAACTGTTGAGCCCACTGTGTGTGTCTTCTTTTAATCAAGAGCTTCACTCTTGCTTTAATAATCCTGCTGATACACAGGGATTTTATTCTGCTCTCTTGAGAGTTGTATGCAGTTGTCTAATAGCAACATGACTACAGTTCCTTCTTGACGTCGTCCTACTGAAGCCACTTTGAATAATCGGCCAAGCTGAGTCATTGTGCTAACTGATTACCTTTGGAAAACAAAAGGAACACCTTAAAAACGCAGCTCTATGGGCCTTGCCCATTGATCCTGGTTTTCCATGACGTTCATCCGTCTCTACAGCCTCTTTCTCGCACGCGCACGCACACACACTCACACTCACACTCACATTGCGACTTATTGGAATTCAGTGAGGCCCAGGTAGGGGAAGCTTTGCCCATATATGTGCAAAGGAGGAAACAGGCCAGGTGTGTGTGGTTAGTACACATTGGAACGTTCTTGAACACACACACACAGACACACACACACACACACAAAAGAAATGCACACAAGACATATGCAAACACACAAAATCTCTAACGGGCTTTTTCTGTTGTGCATGCACACACAGTGCATTGAGCCCTGCGACATCTAAGTTATCTAGCTAAGCTCTTAACGCTACAATCTGCCTGTGAATGACAGACTTGTGTAAGTGAGCTGTTGATGTATAAACAAAGACGAGTCATGCGAAAAGGAAAGTAGGGAAAAGGAGAAATGAGTCAAGTCATAGTTAAGATTGCTCTTGTGCAGCTTAACCCAGTTTCAGTTACATAACTCCTGTCAGTGTTGGAATAACTACAGTATTTCACAACGCCACACTTCCCGACACCAGCCAGTATGAATGCAGTTCAAAGTAAAGCCTTCCACAGGTGACTTAAGTCCTAAGTTCCTCCAGACGTCTGCCACCTGTCATTATGCAGTCCACATTTGCCCCCTCCGCTCAACGTCACGAGCACACATTAAGTGTGGTCGTATTATCCTTTTGTTGTCTAATTGAGTGAGGTTGAATAAACAGAAAAGCTGCTTTTATCACTACCCAGTAGATACGTGACCATTCCACAGCAGTTTGCCAGGATGACACCTTTCTAATTAACATAACTTGCTTGCTTGAGGTCCTTTTCAGTACATTAAAAACAAAATTCTTACATTTAAAGCTCAAGCGAAGAATCAATCTTTGCTATTTTAGAAAAAATTCCCACGTGTTTATCTTTGACCATGTATCTGTAATTATATATCCTTAATTTCTGCTAGGTAATAACTAAATAAAAGTAATATAAATATAAACTAATCTTACTCATTTTGTTGGTATTAGCTCTGCATCTACACATATGTAGTTAGTCATCGACCTAAAAAAGTAGCACATGTCAAAATATTTATTTTTTATGGGTTAAATCTGCTCAGCCACTTATGGCCTTTAAAAAGATTTAAACTGAAAGTTTAAACTACTAAAAAGTGAAAAGTGAGAGGTTTGTAGACGTCCTGCTTACAACTTGCTGTTTTTTCAAACCGCTTTTATTTGTTGTTGTTAAATGGTTGTAATCCAACAGCCCCTAAAATGTCTACTCAAACTTACATGTGCCAGTAATATATTGCAGCAAATACATGTAGACTCAGATGTAGATTTCTTACCTTTTTTGTAACCAAATCTTGATGTTGCTTTGACATCTGGCAAATGATCTTAGTCACGGTCTAAATAATCAAAATCATTAAACTTAAGTAACTGCTTCAACATGCCCTGGATACGTGACAAAACACGTGCTCTCCTTTTATTATTATCCAAAATCCAAGTCATTTGCCTTTAGAAGCTGCAGAAAGGTGGTTAGCTGCTTATTGCCAAGTAGCACAGAGCAGGGTTCACCGTGTAGGCAGGGTGATAAGACCAAAGGGCAGATTCCATGCTAATCTGCACTTGGGAATTTAATCTTCCTCATCAAGATACCTGCGATGCATCTCGCCGCCAATCTCTCCTCTATCGTGCACTTGCACCGGAAACGCTGGCCCGATAAGTGCCAACGGATCCTTGCGCACCAACGTGACAATTCCTTATCACCACTGCTCTCTCTCTTTTTCTCTCCGTCTCGCTATCACACCTCCTGATACCATAAACCAAAGTGGGGACGGAGGAGTGAAGGAACTGCGGTAAGCTCAAGGAGTGGCCATTATTGTGTCGCAGTAAAACAAAGGGTGTGCATGTCCGTCTGTAGGGTTGGCTGCTGGCAGGCACCGGCATGGTAATGTGGTTATGGTCCACAAACACACACACAGAGGTCACCCTGATAAACAATTTTCCTGTTTGTTTCCTGAGAACGGCCTCTTACATTATCTTATCATCTTGATGAGATCAACAGATCGATAGCATGACTTCCTTTTTTGTTGAAATTCTCTAAACGGAAATCTAAAAGCGTAGACGGCCACAAAATAAGCCTTCGTCCCTGAAAGTGAGTCATGAGGGAGCATTATTACGCGTTAATGCTAGAAACTTTCCCTCTTATTACATGACAAGTAGGAGTAATGATAGCTGGAAGGAGCATTATGTTAGTCAGAGAGAGTGGGAGACAATTTGAAGAACAACAGCTGGGCAGAGAGCCACAACTCTTTAAAAAAGAAGAAGAAAAAAAGCCCACTGCTTTGACACACACACACACCCTCTGTTCAGATTGTGACTAAGCCCGCTTAGGCAAACACATGTCACCCACAACCACTAGCACTGATTCACGCGACTCCTTAAAACACTCTCTCTGTGTCTCGCACAGACCAATATATATACACACATGCGGCAGCGGCGGCGCTTTAAGAGGTGGTAACCAGGAGGGACAGCGATGACAGCGTAGGGGAGAATGACTCCAGAGTGCCGGCTCTGCAGTCATCAGACGTCACTCCTTTGCAGCCAATCACGTCAGCTGCCTGCCATGTCCATTCATAAAGAAGCCACATGCTCGCTGTCCATGCTGTATGATATTTTATCCCCACCCCCCCGCTTCACCACCAACGCCACCGCTTCCACCTCCACCCCATCCCAGACGCTCAGTTCATTCATGCCTTCTGCTGCAGAGC
>VUQR01007011.1:12544-26784 GCA_015108515.1 Hemichromis elongatus | reverse complement strand
GCATATTAATAATACCGCCACGACAGTGAGGCCACACCCAGCTTGGTGGCACAGACCTGCACATAAGTAAACAAAGCACCAGGGTGTGGTCCTCTCTGAAAGTAGGGCCATTTGATAGATTGTGCTGATCGTAGGCTGTTAACATGATTGTCCAGTAATGAAGTCTTAGACCACACACAACAACTTTGTTTGGGTAGTTCCTGTGATGAGTCACCCAGTGTGAGTCAGCAGTTGTCAGGGCTGTGTTCGCTACGACTCTTAATATTGCACAGCAGAGACATGGCACAGCTTTTGACACCTCTCTCTGTCTCTCTCTACACATATATTTACATATATACTGAATCTGTTATCTGTGAGCCTTCTGATTCACACTGCGGCTACTAAAATTCACTTTAAGTGCTTAAGAAACTGCGTGCTGGGGAAGACCTCTCAGCCAGCACTTATTTAGCCTCTAATCTCTGCATAATTCATCAAATGTAAACTGTAAAGTGATCCCCTTTTTATCCATTAGAGTGAGGGAGTGGAAGTGGCTGACCACAACAAAAAAAAGACAGCTTTAAAGTCAGCTCTCGGATGACACTTTGTGTTCGCAGGCAGCATGAATCCTCTATGTGTGCTGCAGTTAGATGATCCTCCACAGAGGTTTAACACTTCTGTTTCGAAGAGCACGACGAGTCCTGCCTGGGACCAACCGTTTATTTTGTAAGTCTGATCGCTGACTCTGTCGCTGTCCTTTCACAGATGGTTTGTGTTTTGATGAAAAACACCGTTCACGTACATTTAAAATATTCTTCTGTGTTCCATCTCACCAGTGAACTGAATGGACGATCAAAGGAGCTCAATATTCAGCTGATGAATGATGGACAACCTCCAGAGAGTAAGAAAAACTCCGTCAGCGCCAGTTAGCTGCTTCATGTGTTTCATTTACTGTAATGAAGAGTCAAGATGTTCGTGCGTCGTGCCTCTCATGCTACGCGTTTCTAAATCAGGTGTTTTCTGTTTCTTTCTCAGATTCCTTCCTCGGTCAGGTGTTGGTGCATTTTGATCTTGTGAAGAAGCATCCCAAAGGACAGCATACATTTGAACTCATGACCAAAGATGTAGTGACTGGATCACTGACTACTGACGTAAGACCTTCATCCCTGTTAAAACTAATTTTTTTTTGCATGTTTTCCTTTAATATGACCAGATTTTGATGAATTCTTTCCACGTGTCTCTTGTTTTCATTCACACGTCGTTTGGGTAGTAACTTGAATGGTGTGTTTCAGTTTACCTACCTGGAGCCGAGTGAGGTGAGGTCTTGGCAGCCTCCTACCCCAGCCTCTAACAAGAGGGTGGAGATGGACCGTACCGTCATGCCCTGTGGCACTGTGGTGACCACGATCACGGCGGTGAAGAGCAAGCCGGGTCGACCACTCCCACTCAATATAGGTAAAGCCCTGAAAACTGTGAGGCCATGGTATCACTTCACTGCACATTTCCTACATACCTGTGTTCTATAATAACTGCTACAATTCTGCAGTAGCTCCTCCAAAGATGCTACAAGATCCTGTTAGAGTTGCTTCAGGAGTTGTTTTTGTGTTTGTTTGTTTATATAGGGAAGTAGCACAGTTCCCCAGTAAACTATTTAGATACTGGTTAGTTGACAACACAACTTAGTCATAATTTGACAAAAATGAATGTTTCTAAAGTCTGTTACACAAATGAAACTGTACAGTGAGACACTTTCTCTCCTACTTAGATCCTGCCCAGAAGGCCGTGGTCAACAAGCCCAAGCTGGGCGAGCGTCGTGTTTCCGAGCAGGGCTCTATGCTAGGGGGCACTGTGAGTAAGGCCTTGTCCTCCTCCGACACCGAGCTGCTGATGCTCAACGGGACAGACCCAGTGGCCGAAGCCGCCATAAGACAACTCCACCAGTCGGCTAAACAGAAGCTCAAGTCCCCGGTGAAGAAGAGTACCATCATCATTTCGGGCATCGCCAAAGTAATTAAACGCTCGTGTTTTATCCTTTTTGTTTTTTTAACTTGTACTTTTTCACTTCCACTTAATGTAAATCAGCACAGAAGCACAGCTGGAGACAATCTTGCATATTTGATGCTCTGGAGTCAGTTTAAGCATAACCTGTGGTTCATCACATCAGATTAAGGTAGTAGACTTTAAACAGAAGCCCGTGCCTTGCCTGGAGCCGCAGGGGCCTTCGTATGTTGTTAGCACCCTTTATTGTGCCTGGGCCTTCCAGTGGTTTCCAGACTAGCTCTACAACAAATATGGCTTTAATGGGACTGTGATTTATTTCCCAGACGCCCTTGTCTCAGGATGATGAGCTGGCTATGATGGCGGGTTATGCTGCAGCAATGGACGCATCGATGTCAGAGAGCAGCTCTACTCAGGACGTGACCACAGCGATTGCATCAGGGACTAGTACTCCTCCAGAGATGTCGGAGCCCATGGAAGGTCCCAGAGGGGAAGGACGGCCTCCGGAGGACTGGGAGAGCCAAACTGGCGAGGAACAGGACAATGCTTCACTGTCCATGTGTGTGTCTGAGGCGGGCTGCAAGAAGAGCAGAGGTGAGCGATCACAGTGACCTGTGGATGCATTTTTATTCTTTACGGGAGTGTTATTAACCCTTTCAGGCCGGTCAGAGCGGCACCGCTCCGTTTTGCGTAACTATTTTTAAATGCGTGTAGAACCGCAACTACATAAGCTAGCACAATCATTTTTTTGCATATGAAACCGGAGAGTTTGTACTTACATCTTATGCCATCAGCTTGTCCTAGCTCACGGTTTCCTTCCACATAAAGCTTTGCAAACGTTGCATAAAATCCACTGGCAGCAATAAAACATAATATTCCAGAAACATGCTTTGCCGATCCGATCAGCTGTTCATAACACTTCCTACGTTGGAATAGACGTCAGCACAAACTATCGTAGGTCCGCCATTTCCTGCCTGAAACTGGAAGTGACGTCATTTTCATGTCATAATGCACATGCTGTTTTTCTTGCAAATTTGCATTATAATATTTATTTTCGTTTTTCCTGCAGAATACAGAAATCGGTGTATCTCACAAATAAAACTATAAAGGAACTTAAATTAAATTTCCTGTGGTTGGAAACTATTTTGTGCAACTTTTTTGTATTTACAGTTTTGAGGCATAAACCTCTCAAATTTCTGTAACTAGAAATATATGTAAAAAAAAACAAAAACGATTTAAATTTTTTTTTTGTAGTTTATTGCACTTTCTTGCTGTTTAGGTAGTTACTGTGGACTGAATGATTACATATGATTAAAAGTTGGGCTCTAACGGTTGTATTGATGTATAACAACCTGAAATGCTCCCAAAAATGTCACTCCAGAAGGTAAAATATAAAGATAAGCTCTGGCGGTCTTAAAGTGTTAAACCTTAAAATCCTAAAAAGGAAAATAATGCTTTTACAAGCAGAACTTTGGCTGTTTGGGTTTTTTTAGCTATCTGTTACTACTTAGTTATGTACTCTGTTTTTGTGTTCTCCTTTCTGCTTCCCTTCTACTCTGTGAACCTTTCCTTTACTGTCATCACTGCCATCTTAGAGGAAAGCAGTGCTAAGCGCACATTGTACCGTGATGAGTAAGTTACTTCATGAGTTACTTGTAGTATTCTTGGTAGTTTCTGTTAACACTAGACTAGATAACGTTGTTTTTCTACAAGGTCAGATTCTTATTTTATTTTTTTTAGTTCCTCTAAAATCATTTTGCAAACAAATGCTCACAAAAATTAAAGGAATACTTAGGGGGATAAACATCAGCTCTAACTGGGAAAAATGGATATGTTTAGTGACACTGGATAATGTGTAAGGAATGAAAGGATGCTACATCATTTCATGGAAGTGGAAATGATCAACCTAAAATCTAAGGCTGGTGCATTTTTGCTGAATTTTCACTCTAACAACTCAAAACGGTCCTTAGCCGTTTGCATGGCTCCCCCTTGTGTTTGTAATCATGTCTGACAACTTCAGGGCTCCTAATGAGGTGATGGATGGTGTCCTGGGATCTCCTCTCAGATCTGGACCTGTGGTAGAAATGGGGGCTGTGTCATTGTTGGCGCTCTTGGGCTCTGTTAACCCCGCCATGCTGCTACCTAACTGACCAGATCAGTATGTCACAAGTTAGACTGACTTGACACCATATTATGATTAGAAAGTGTTCCTTTAATTTTGTGAGTAGCGTATATAACTGTCAATTATTTGTGGCTGTACAATGTAGAAGAAGTGCCATGAATATTTTGGTACATATTAGTCACTTAGTAGGTGCTTTTGGACCACAGGAACTTTTTATAAGTCTTTAAGCCATGTGGGAGGTCTCCTCCAATAAACCATAAAAGCTCTTAGAAAACTTTTTCTGATGTCTTTTGTAGCACCTACTTCACTCTGTGTCACAAGGGGGAACTTTGAGTGAAAAACACATGGAGTTCAGAGGAAACGCAAGATGTTTACTCACTGCAGAGACATTTTTTGCCCATATTTCCTCTGAAGCTGCTATCTGAGGCATCCACACACGGTGAAGCGGAAATGCAGAAGCTGAAGCGTAATTACAAGAAAATACAAGACCTTACAGACTGTGTGTAAAGAGCTGCATAGACACAGCTCCACTGTGTGTGCAGAATCATAGCAGGTGAAGAGCGCCGCTGTGAGCCCCTCCTCCTCCTCAGGCTGGTTGTAACCGTTGAGCTTATCAGCTTTAGTGGCTGACACACTACCATTAAAAGCCAGCAAACACATCTCTGATTACAACGCCCTTAGTCTTGTTGTAGTTTTTGTTGTGCTACGTGTCACACCTTTTTAGAGGTCCTAGAGCGTTGCACACAGAACAAAGGCTCTGAAAGTACATCGCTCCCTCCAGTGGACGGTTACCCTCAGCAAGTTCCCAGAACCGTTTGGTCCCAAAGCATCTAGAGAAGATCTGACGCTGTTCTGCTTCCTTCTTTAGGAACGTGCTACAAATTGAGGACACGAATGCCTCCTTTTTTTTCTTTGTCATTTATTTGTCTTGATACTGTTTAGAGTTTATATTGTTTTGTACTGACTGCACTAATCCACCCATACTGAGGATAACCCAGGCGCTCGCTAAGTGCTGAAGCAGAGGAATGGCGCCCGTAGCAGGTTGGACTATGAGGCTGCTCTCTGTCGGTACAGATTAGTATGTGTTAGCTGGTGATTAAACACAATTTTACAACTCTGCTGCTATTTAAGCTACATTGTTCATCCAATCCACAGCAAGTTTTTCCTGGTAACAGTTTCCAACTAACACAGATACTGTACCACTGCTGCTTTAGCTTTTGATTTATTTTAGTTTTACATTAGTTTTTCCCTTACTGCTTAAACCAATAGTGCTGGTGCCTGTTTTTGATCTGTAATAATGACTTTTCCTTGAGTGGTGTTGCTTGACGATATCCGTGTCTCAGACTGCTTCCTTTCCCGTTCTTTGCCACAGGCAGCTTCCTGCAGAAGAGCGCCAAGCTCTTCTTCCGACGCCGTCACCAGCGCAAAGACCCGGGGATGAGCCAGTCGCACAACGACCTGGTTTACCTGGAGTCTCCGGCCGCAGTGGAGCGAGCGAGCCGAACAGCCACACTTAGCCGCATGCTCAACCGCAAGAGTAAGAGTAAGAGTAAAGCCAACGGCTCTACCTCTGTGGGGGAGCCACATGCGTGACCCCCCGCCCCGTCCCCCGCTCACCTTGACCTCAGTCTCTACCACATCAACTACCATCATCACCTCCACCTCAAATTGCACTGGCAAACATCTTGGCTAACCTACTCCCCTCTAATGCCTGACTTGCATATTGGGGCCGCTGCAACAAAAAAAAGTCGTATTTTATGGCCTGCTTAAGTGCTTCAAATAAGAAGCAGACGTTCCACCAACAGCGAGTGTGTGCATGTGTGGACGATCCTGTCCTGGATTGATTTCAGAGATTAGTCTGCGTGTTTCCTTTTTATTTGATTTTATGCAACATTTTGAAATCTTTAAGTGCTTTTACGGCTGTGTTATGGACAGAAGGGACTGCTGTGGCCCATCACTCTTTACCTCACTGAAAGCTGAGGGCGAATAGAAAACTCTCCCTGCTGTAAACCGTAAGTTGCCTACGGTGACTCAACAGGACCAAAGATGAAGAGCAGAGTGGCGTTTGTATGATTTGCACAGTTTTTAGTACCTTTTAAATTAAAGTGCAATGACAGGAGCAACTTTTGTGCTAGAGACTGTAGTTAATTCACAAAGGGAGACGATTGTTTCACTGCGAGACTGCTGTAAGCGGAGAGCAGTATGACTACTTGTTGACACTAATATGAAATCCTTTGTTTATTACTCGATAATATTCCCAAATAAAGCTAGATGAAGTGTGTAATGTGTTCATGACATGTGTAAGACTGAAAATTTCTGCCTGGTTTTCAATTTCAAAACAGAAGAAGGGAAAAGAAGCAGGGCGTTGAATGCTTTCTGTGGCGTTTTCAAACCGTATGCAACTCTCTCCTGTGGTTTCCCTCAGAGTCCTCGTGTACACTACTGTGCTCAGCAGAGTCGTCGTTGTGTCTAAAGGGAACTGAGCCTTTATCCAGGGACCGCAGCGATACACACGGCCCTATACTTGTACATTTGAATAGCATGAACTGCTTCGTCTTTTTATCGTGTTTTTAAAGATGTGCACATGAACAAAAGACAAGTGTGAAAACCTGTGAGAGCAACAAGATCTCGTGGCTGCTTTTTTTTTTTTAATCCAGCTAATGATTGTATTTTGTCCCTTCTGTGAGCTTGTTTCTGTACATCATGTTAACTACTGTGTGTTAATTCCGCTCAGAGAGCTGAATGATTGGCTTACAGTGATTCTGTGAACGATGTCCCAGCTGCTCCAGTCTCGTTCCTCAGCGTGATGGGACTTTGGCTCCCGACGCTATCAGACAAGTGGGCCTGAGTGACTGTGGTGACCTGTTGGATTGGCTCTGAGAGGCAAGCATACCACTGTGTTCCTGTATCATCAACAGCAGCAGTTTCTATAATCAACAAGCCTATGCACTTAACATATCTGTTGACTGGGTTGTTTACAATATTAGACTATCTGAGAGATTAAAACACTCTTGCTCTTCACAGTAATTCTCTTCTGCCGATCCTGCGTGGGTGTCGTTGTATTCATAATTACATGATCTGCTTTAATCCACCATCACTGACTGTCATCTGTTTAAAACCAAATAAAAGAGAAAATCATAGAAAGAAAGAGGCTGAAGAAAATAATCATTCAGACAGAAGCACCTTCCAACTGTAGAGGGAAAACGGATTGTTTCAGATCGAGCTCAGCTTCTTACAGCCTGCATTAACTGCTGTGGTGCATTCGGTCAGCAGTGGGGCTGAACGTGATTAATGAAATGCTTCCTGATGTTTTTTGTCTTTCTGCTCTGTGTGTGCACAAAGTGGCTGACTTAACTGTTGCTGCAAGGCGTCGGTCACTTCCTTGCAGGGACTGTAACTGCTATACATACTGAGTTAAGCAATAAATATTGATTGAATTACAAAGACTGTGGTGATGTTGATGTTCTGGCTGTCACATGACCTGGTAATCCGATTTGCTGTGTAACTTCCTCTTTGTGTTACGGAAATGAGTATCTCGGCATAGAAAGCTGTATTTACTTTAGTTTGTTACTGTGTTTGCATGTTTACTGTAAACAACTGCACCAACAAAGAAATACGTTCACCCGACGTTTCATTAGGAACACTTTGCTAATACTGGGCTGGACCGCCTTTGGCCTTCACAACTCCATTCATTCTTCATGCCATAAATTTGACAAAGCGCCGGAAACATTTCTTAGAGATTTTATAACGCATCACACAGTTAATGCATGTGTTCAACCACATCACTACGGCGCTGTAATGGATTGACTGTGAAAGCTGTTTGGGTACAGGGAGCTCATTGTCAAGAAATCAGTGAGACACGATGTGAGCTTTGTGGCTTAGTGAATTATCCTCAGCTGGTGATAAAGGGGAGGGCAGCAACAATACTCAGATGGGATCTGGTTTTGAAATGATGCTAAACGGTGCCAAAGTGTGATAACAAACTACACCCCACAGCATTACATCCCCACCAGCTGCATGAACCACTGACACAAGGCACAATGGATTCATGCCGTCGTGTTATTTATACTAAATTCCACACGTGGCTGCAGAAATTGGGACTTGCCAGACAAGGCTATGTTTTTCTAACCTTCTCTTGCCCAGTTTTGGTGAGCCTTGTTTTCCTGTCCTTTGCTCACCACAGGGCACCCGTTTGGTCTTCTGCTGCTGCTGTTGCCAGTCTGCTTCAGGGTTTTGCATTCAGAGATGCTCTTCTGCATACATTGATGGTCACAAGTGGTTGTTTGATTTACATTTGTAAGAAAAAGTGTGGCCATTCTCCTTTGACCTAAAACAAATACCACTGGATGTTTTCTCCTTTTCTGACTTTTTCTCTGTAAACTGTAGCGATGGTTGTGTGGGATCAGCGGTTTGTGAAATACTCAGCCAGCCTGTCTGTCACCAACAACAAAGCCACAATTGCGGTAACCTTTCTTCCCCTTCTGATGTTTGGTTTGAACGTCAGCAGGCCGTCTTAGCCTTCCCTACATGCCTAAACACACTGAGTTGCTGCCGTGTTATTGGCTGATTGGATCTTTGCATTAATAAATGAATGAAGTAATATATGAAGCAGCTGGATGTAACAAAGTGACTGGTGGTGAGTGTATTGTGCTTTTTATGTCTACAGTTTTCTAATCACCTAGAACAACTGGTAAATGTCTGTTGTAACACCTCAAACAATTAAGGCAACTGATTGCCTCGATGGCCCAACCGTCACTATCTCACCTCTGCACATCTCCAGACCATCACAACTTCATGCAACAAGTATGCTAGGCCGTACATCTCCGTGATCTCTTCGTACAGTCCCTGTACCTTCCAGACACACCCACTCTGAGTGCTAAAATATAAGTTAACAGTTACAGTTTTATTATATAGTGTATCATATTAGAAATGAGTAATTGTGAAATTGTAATAAATATATAATGGGCAAAAGCTGGGTATACTAAATCTCAAAAAGAGTTAGCATTTATCAAATATGGTATTCAAAAGAGAGGAAGTCTCAAAGAAACTCGAAATATTCAACTAGTACATTTAAGTAAGCTTGTTTCATGCGTTTAATCTCTTTGCTTATAGGAAGAGATTTTGGTGTTGAACTGAGTCACAAAGGTCTGCCAGTGAGACCACGTGGTTTCATTCAGCGACGTTAAAGAAAACATTTAAAAATATAATTTACATTAAATGGTAGGACTGAAACGGAAAGCGAAACAGTTTTTTAAATGTTGTAGGAAGCTTGATAAAGTAGTTTTAAGCAGCAGCGTAACAGTGACGCAGGGCAAAGACGCATGCTTTTACTTTTGGTATTTTGTGCACATTTTGTTCACTTCTGTAGTTTCTATGAGACTGTAAGCTGTTGCACGTAGGAGGTAAGTAGGTTAGTGCCATTGTGCTGCGCCTACATTTCCCATAATGCAGTCGGGGCGGCTCGTTTCCGGTCCTGCGCCGTTTCTGGAGCGGATTGGAACCCGGAGTCAGGATTTGGTAAATGAAGGGGTTTTGCAGAAAAGGTAACGTGTTTCCCAACCAATACACGCCGCCTTTCTACCGAACGGAGACGCAGTTTGGTAGTGAAGCTGCAGCCGATACGTCCGGTTCGCTCCGAGCTTACCCGAAACGCCTCCACCACTCACTGGCTACCGTTGAGTAGCATTGACTCCGGTTTGGGGGTTTGTGTCTCCGGTCCATCCGCCATGCCGACTGTTCTTTGTTACATTTTAGCAAAGAGGAGCCGCTCAGATCGGAGTTAAAACCCGGCTAGAGTTTGGGAACGACTCAAATCCTGGATCCCGTCTATTCCCCGGGCTGCATATGTTAAAATGCACGCGTCAACTGTTTCGCGTAGACCAAAAACCAGTTAATGTTTTCACAAGACACTAGTGGACAGCCGGTAGGGCTGATGCATTCACGTACACCTGAAGGGTCCCACATCAAACCACCGCACAGGCTCAGAAGTTCAGTTACATCCTGAAACACTCGTTAAAGTACTTCATTCGTGTAAATGTGCAGTAAAACTGAACGTGACCTGGCTGTTTTCTGCTAAACCCCCGATACAAACACTTTCACTCTATCTGTAGGTTGGCATAATGGCTGAACAGACACCAGATGAGTTCATCTGTGAGTATGACTCCAGCCCTTACTGTCCTCTGCGTGTGTGTGTTAAAGCACGATGAAGACAGATGCGATGTGTATGTCTGACAGGGTGCGAGGACTGTGGCCAGTACCATGACTCGGAGTGTCCTGAACTTGGGCCGGTGGTGACTGTCCAGGACTCCTTCGTCCTCAGCCGAGCTCGGTGAGTGACAGCTGGAGGTGTCGGGTGGGGTTTGGGCCGTACTTTGACCTGATGTTTCTTTTTAAAGGTTAAATCAGAGAAAAAAACCAAAGGAGGAGAAACATCAGTCCCTGCTAGCGCTGACATCCAGACACCCTGATCTGTGAAAATACAAATCCCATTCATGTTGTCACCTTATTGATGTTCTAGACCCTGCAAAGAGATTGTCTACACTGTGGGTGGTTGTGTTTCTGCCAATTGAAGCTTCATCCTATATGTGGAACTTTTTAAAATGGGCCCTTAAAAATAATAGATATCTCTCTCTATGCCTTCTTTTCCACAAGCATACGGCCGCCCTCCTCGAGCCTATCTTAGCTTGCACTTTGGTTTTTTTTTTGTTTTCTCACTCTCTCTGTTCCTAGGATTTATTGGATCATTGGGGCTTCTGTCTGCACAAAATTGCTCAAAGAGGGAGGACACTATTTTTCAGAATTTAAGCAAAGTAATCAGCATAATGAATCAAGTTAAATACATAAATGATCTAATGAGTACGTGTGTGTGTGAGTGTAAGATGCAGAAAAACAACATGAAGGAACTGAAAAGAAGCTAAGGGATCATAAGAAGGCAGGCAGACAGGAGGCTGGCCTTTTTATTGTAAAGACCCTACAATAACCAGATGATGCTCTGTGGTCATGCACTCAGTGACAGTGGGTGGAAGATGTCCTGTTTTAATAACAAGAAACCTCTGGGAGCAGTAGCCATCTGCAGTAACAGGCGGGGGGTGGGGGTTGTGATTGGTTATGATGGAGAGCTGAGAGTAAAGAGCAAGGGTCGGCGCTTTTAGCTTTTATCATGCTTTTAGCTTACAGTACTGAACAGACAGTAATCAGGAGTTTATGCCATGTTGCTGTTGTCTTGGACCAGGTCGTCTCTTCCGGATAGCCTGGAGATCAGAGAGGTGGGAAATGGCAAGGAGGGGGTGTTTGTCCTGCACCGGTTGGTCAAAAGGACTCGGTTTGGGCCCTTTGAAGCAAAGAGGGTTCCCCACCTGGAGAAGGAAGGAGCGTTCCCCCTGAAGGTGCTTGACCCCCTGCTTTAAATTGTACGTGTGCACGTGGCTTTTAACTTTAACATCTTTCCTTCTTAATCCTCCCTCTGTTGTTGGGCAGATCTTCAAGAAGGACGGTGTGGTGGTGTGCTTTGACTCAAGCAGTGAGGAGGACTGCAACTGGATGATGCTGGTGCGACCTGCCAATGACCACAAGCACCAAAATCTGACGGCTTACCAGCAGGATGACGAAGTGTACTTCAACACCTCCCAGGTATCTTCCTCCACCTGAATCCTGCACAGCTCTTTCACCTATGTAAGCAGATCGATTGGTCGATCCTCGTGCATACCTGCCGCTGTTGTGTGTTTCCCAGGATGTGCTGCCAGGAATGGAGCTGAGAGTCTGGTATGGAGCGTTCTACGCCAAGAAGATGGAGAAGCCCATGTTGAAACCCCCGCTTCAGCCACCACTGCCTCCACCAGGTAGATTTGACTCCAGCACAGATGCTGTGTTGGGGTACCATGGAAACAGTGAGAGTTACATCTTTTCGGTTTTCTCTCTTTAAATCAGATGTGACAGCTCCATCTGCTAAATCTGAGATCTCAGAGAAAAGTGGAGCTCATGTGCCTCCAGCGGCTGAAGACAGCAGCGCAGGTTGGTTCAAGAAAAACACCCAGTTCATGTCTTTGAAATGTTTTCCCATATTTTAGCTAAGTTTATGATTATAATCCTTTTTTTCCCCCTTTTAACTGCATCAGTTTTCAGCAGCTTTGTGTTTTGGCAGTCCAGCATGAGTGAACTCCACATGTTCATCCATTCAAAAGATTCTAAGCTGAACAAAACGCTGCGGCATGATTGCACACGCTGACTCATCTACCTCTTTTCTGTGAATCACAGGCGACATGTTGAGCCACGTCAACAAGGTAAAGACGGTAACGGTGCTTCCAGCAGAGCAACTCCTGCCCCAGGGGGAATGCCTGGTTGGTCCTGATGAGGAGGAGGGCAGCTCCCCTGCAGCGCAGCCCAGCCCCAAGAGAGGGCACAGCCGAGGGAGGAGAGCTAAAGGACGCAGGCCCGGTGCTACAGCTGCAGCAAGCAAAAACAGAGGTGAGAAGAAAGAGTGAAGTGAGTCAGGCTTGGACAAAAACAAAACAAAAAACGGTAAAACATGGTCAAGATCAGCGCAGCACAATGAATCTAACGTTAATATTCTGGCTTGGAGGGCTAAATGAGGATGAACTCAAAGCAAAAGTAAATCAAATGCTCCCTCAGTCAGCGCCTGACCGCATGCCTCCATGTGCCAGTTACAGCTGTTCCCTGCACAACACTGCTCAAAGTTTCTGAATGTAATCACAGTAAAAGCAGCAGAAGGTGAAGAGCAGCAGATGCCAAGTAATGTTGACCAAGAACAAAGCAGCAAGGGTCATAGATTTGTGTCTGCACCACAAAAAACACAACATTATTTAACTAGAAACGACACAAAGACAGTTAATACATGAAGAAATATGGTGCAGTGCTAACGTGAAGCGCCCAGTCAGGCGAGGCCTTGTATCCATCCAGATCACGAGGACACACCGCAGTCACCAACCAATCACATTCTATTTGAACAAAGATGTTTAGTGTGCCTACTAAACACGCTGAAAGGTTTCAGCTCGGTGGTTTCCCTAATGGAAAAAAGATGTGTTGTCCCCTCATGCAATCATTTTTCCAAAGTGGCAATACCTGCACTGTATGCAAATCACCACTGGGGGGGAAAGAGAGCGAGCTCACATGTGGCGAGTACTTTTCTACTTTCTCGAGAGTCCAGACAGAAACTCCTCAGTAAAAGTCACATGACAGCCCACCTATAGTTTTCCAATAAGCTCCTGAAGGACACTCGAAGCACGAGAAACAAGATTCTTTGGTCTGATGAAACAAGGTTACACTCTTTAGCTTGAATGCCAAGTGAAAACCAAGCACTGCTTATCACCTGGATGATAGCATCCTTACAGTGAAGCATGGCGGTGGAGCATCATGCTGTGGGGATGCTGTTCAGCAGCAGGAGCTGGGAGACTAGTCAGGGTGGAGGGAAAGGTCAATGCAGCGATGCACAGAGGCATGTTAGCCTGCTAGAGCGCTCTTCTTCTAACAGGACAGTGACCCTAAACACACAGCCAAGATAACAAAGGTGTGGCTTTAGAAATGTCCTTTAATGGCACAGTCACATCCCAGAGTTGAACCTGGCTGAACATCTCTGGAAAGATCTGAAAATGGCTGTGCACCAACACTCCCAGTACATACTGGTGGAGCTTGAGAGATTCTGCAAAGAAGAATGGGAGAAACTGCCCACAAATAGGTGTGCTAGCTTGTAGCATCATACCCGAAAAGACTCGAGGCTGTAACTGCTGCCAAAGGTGCTTCCAAGCTCCCAAGGTATTGAGCAAAGGCTGTGACTATTCATGTACATGTTATATTTCAAACAACTTTCTCACTTTGTCATTACAGAGCATCGTATTTAGAATTTTGAGGTGAGAAATGAATATAGTTCATTTTGCAGTAAGGACATAACACGCTCAAGTGTGGAACATGAGCTCATCTACAGTTGCTACATCGACCTTGACATTGGGTTCCTGATGTGTGCAGATGTGAAGCCCCCACTGGTGAGCTCGGAGCCTGCAGCTTCAGAGGGGGGAGCAAGAGCAGCAGAGGACGGCAGCCCACTGAGCACTCCAGACAGCGGGCCTGTGCTAAAGAGGCACAGAGCGAGAGAGCGCAAGAGGGTCTACTGTTGCTCCCTCTGCAACAAGGT
>VUQR01007011.1:0-12524 GCA_015108515.1 Hemichromis elongatus | reverse complement strand
GCAACCTCAACAGACACATCCGATCTCATGGTATAGTTTTGGCTGTAATGGCGTCATCTCCAGACACAGTTCAATTCAGAAGGAGTGGATGTGTTAACTAAAAGGTCCCTGCGTGTGTGGCCCTCAGGTGATAAGCTGTTCAAGTGCGATGAATGTGACAAGTTGTTCAGCCGTAAGGAGAGCCTGAAGCAGCACATCTCATACAAGCACAGCAAGAACGTGGTAAGTGACGGTCCCAGCGGCCGGCTCGAGGGTTTCAGTCGCTCCAGCGGTTAATGGTGTCATGTGTTTATCCCCCCAACAGCCTGACCAAGAGTACAAGTATAAATGCAACACGTGTGAGAAGTCTTTTCGCCTGGAAAATGCCTTAAAGTTCCACAACTGCCGGACAGGTTTGCCTCTCTCTTCTCTGTTCTTCCCCCTCGTTTCTGATCATATTTCTAACAATCCTCTTTCATTTTCATTCCTTCTCTCCAGACGACAAAACGTTCCAGTGCGACATCTGCTCGCGGTTCTTCTCCACCAACAGCAACCTCTCCAAGCACAAAAAGAAGCACGGCGAGAAGCTCTACTCCTGTGAAATCTGCAACAAGATGTTCTACCGCAAAGACGTGATGCAGGAGCACCATCGGAGGCACGGTTTGGGTGAGTCACACAGTGAGAACGCAGAGCAAAGGTTCATTAATAATGTTATTTAAGACAGTCTTTCTTTTTCACAGTGGTTTTAAAATGCTTTTTTAGAATGATGAGAGCGAAATGTCTCCCGCTGGAACCCTCTTGCTTTTTTTGGTTGATGAAAAGCACTATAGGAGTAAATACGGGTAGTTTAACTCCCTCCCAGGCGGCCATGCCACTGGTCTTATCAGTCAGCCGAGTCAATCGCCGTCATTATGCAAGACAAATAGAATTTCCAGGAAATGACTCTGCCTAGTAGTGAAGTCTGCAACTAGACACTCTGTAGACTTGAGCCTTTAAGGTTTCTAGAACAGATTTTCTGCAAACCCCTCCAACATTCTTGTGTCCACAGTGGTCACACAGCCTTGAGGCAACTGTGATTTGGTGCTACGTTAGTAAACTGTATTGAATTGAACTGAATATTGGTCAGATGTCTGCAGCTTGTTTTCAGAGACCTCTGTGTATTTGACTCCATCTGCTTTGATCGGTGTCCCCCATAGCTCGATGCAGCCACCACCGTGCTTTGCTGCGGGGAATAGCTCGGCGATACCTGATGCTCTACAGATGTTTGAGTTCAGAGAATACGTTTAAGGTCTTTAAACAATGTTTAGCAAATATTAAGTGATTTGTTGTTGCGTGTTTCATTTCGATAGGTTGACATGAAGCCAGGCTACAAGAAATGATAGCAAATAGTTATTTGAAGCTGTTCATATGTTTGCATTACTCTGGCATTGTTAGTGGTAATTATATTAAATCTCACTTTGTATAAGGTTGCATAAAACTGAGAAGGATTCGAGCGTTACATCTCCCACACAAACACACAGAAAACCAAGTTAGAGCTGACCAGCCGGGTGCAATTCTTGTTTAGATAGATTTCTTCTGTCAGCCTTGAAGCTCTTTGCTGGACTAAACCTAAAATCTGTATGGACAGGACCAAAGCACATGAAGAGAGAGGAGCTGGAGGCCAACGGAGAAGAAGGGACCAAGTACAGGAAGGAGCCGTCACCCTGTCCCATTTGCGGCAAGGTAAGCCCTCTGCACATGTACCCTCATGGCATAAAGTGCAGCAAGCCCTTCATCATTCACCTGCTTCACTCAGGTGTGTTTTTGTGTGTGCGCACAGGTGTTCTCCTGCAGGAGTAACATGAACAAGCATCTGTTGACTCACGGCGATAAAAAGTACACTTGTGAGATCTGCGGCCGCAAGTTTTTCCGCGTAGACGTCCTGCGAGACCACATTCACGTGCACTTCAAGGTAAATGGCCTGTATTTATATAGCGCTTTACTAGTCCCTAAGGACCCCAAAGCGCTTTACATTACAGTCATCCACACATTCACACACTAGTGATGGTGAGCTACATTGTAGCCACAGCTGCCCTGGGGCGCGCTGACAGAGGCGAGGGTGAAGAAGAAGGTGAAGCCTGCAACATTATCAGACCTTTTGAAGGGTTCATTCATGGAGAAGCTGCTGTTTCATCACAAGATCAACGAGTTTGCATTTCAATATATTAGACAAATGCAGGATTTATAGATGAAATGAATTTCTAGGATGAAAGCTGCACCGCTGCTTATCCCACATGGCTGGACACATGACACACGTTTAACAGCTCCGCTGCACATTTAGCTGAGTAAATTCAGAACGCTTTCAAGGCAGAATGCTTCGAGTTAGCTGCTGGTAGAAAAGGTTTTGGCTACTTGGTTTCCACTTTAATTACACATGTGGACTCACATGAATTAAAGTAATGCCAGTTTGACTCAGCTCAGGTTTTAAAATATGGTCCGTTATAGATACCTAACAGAACGTTCTCTACATTATAGGTTAAAAACATTAGACTACAAATTCAAGAGCACCCAGAAATCTTATTTTATTGTCTGAGTGGCATCCTAGGCTAAAGACAAATTCTCATTTTTAGGTGACATATTCTTAAAAATAAAAATCAGAAGCTGTGCTACTCAGAGAAGAAGAGAGAAAAACTGAAATGCTCAGATGTCAGATCTCGTTATGAAATAGCATTTTTCCACACCAGCACACGCACGATTCAAATGGATTTTGATGCTCTCCAGATACTTGGCATTCATCGTTTTGAATTATTCCAGGACATAGCCTTAATGGATGAGCAGGAAAGGGAAGACTTCATCAAGAAGATCGGCATCTCAGTGGACGACAGTGACGAAACAGACGAGGACGAGGATGACCCAGAGCGCCATAAATACAACTGCAAGAAATGCCAAGTAAGCCTCCTCCTGCCTGTCACAGAGAAACTCTGCAGTCACAGGCATGTTCAAGGCTGCTCAGTTATTCAGACTGTGGCAGGAACTGTGTTTACTAAATGGAGCGCCACATATCCCAGTGTCCCACTGACCAAGCCTCACACATAACACAGTTCCTGCTTCTTGTCTCCAGCTGTCATTTGCAAAAGGAAAAGAGTACCTGAAGCACATCATGGAGCAGCACAAGGAGAGAGGCTACGACTGCGGGATCTGTAACCGGCGCTTTGCACTCAAAGCCACCTACAACGCTCACCTGGTCATCCACAGGGAGCAGCTGCCTGACCCTGCGGTGCAGAAGTAAGACTGTAGGAAGCAAGAAAGTACAAATGCTAGTCACAGATTTGTTGGCCTATTTAAGGCTGGGACACTGCATGAGGATGGAGAGAGAAGTGAACGGGACCAGTTGTACAAAGATAGTACTTTTGAAATATGGTGAGGAGAAGAATACATCTGATTCCTTTAAATCTGTTCATGGTAGAAAAGACAGTAGGAGATGAAGCAGTGCAGCAGCCATTAAGTGCTAGTTACTAACCATGCATAGGTAAAGGTAATGACCACTGAGAAGTTTAAGCTCAGGATGCACGTGAGAGTTGAAATTGCAGCTAAAAGGAAAAAAAAATTCAAAATAAAAGTACTAAATAATTATGAAGTCAGAAAAATGTACGGAAATCATTTTCAAATGTTCCGCTCTTTCCTAAAGGTACATCCATCCATGTGAGATTTGTGGGCGAATCTTCAACAGCATCGGTAATCTGGAAAGGCACAAGATCATCCACACAGGTGAGCTTTAAAAAATGAGATGTGAAATATTTATTCATTTTTTTTCTCTTTCTGCAAAGGTTAATCTACAAATGAATCCCACAAGATGTTAACTGAAATCACATTTTTAGTGCTCAAATGTGTGTTTTTATAAAAATAATGCTATAAAACATTTGCCTCTGTTTAATAAAGTAGCTGAAGGTTGTGTTCAAGGACACTACGTCAGTAAATGTACTTTCTACTTGGCTCATACTTTCACAGAGTGAGTTTGTGAAAAGGTAAAAATGATGTTTGTCTACTCATCCAGGGGTGAAGAGCCACGGCTGTGATAAATGTGGCAAATCATTTGCGAGGAAGGACATGCTGAAGGAGCATCTCAGGGTGCACGACGACAACCGAGATTACCTGTGTGCAGAGTGCGGGAAAGGTCAGCGCACGCCTCGCTGCTCTTTTCCCGCCGTGTAAACTGTACGAGTATTGTTGAATTGGTGGTAGTTTATTTATTCTGAGGTTGTGTCGACGTTTCCTCTCGCAGGTATGAAGACTAAACATGCTCTGAGGCACCACATGAAGCTCCACAAGGGCATCAAAGAGTACGAGTGTAAGGAGTGTAAGCGCAAGTTCGCCCAAAAGGTCAACATGCTGAAACACTACAAGAGACACACAGGTAAGTGAGAATGTGTGTGTATACATGTAGGGCACCATCATGCTCTTTTTAATGCATTACCTTACTCTAACACACACACACACACACACACACACACAGCATAAGCATGATGGGTTGGTTACTAATCGTTTGAAGATTCTTGCATGAATGACACTAAATCAATGTCATCATTTCTCTCCCAGGCTTGTTGGTTTCTACACGTGTGTGTGTTTGTGTGTGTGTTTTCATGTACACGTTCAAACACACATCCACACACCTTGTGTTTGTGTCATCGTGCTTGCAGGTATAAAGGACTTCATGTGCGAGTTGTGTGGAAAGACTTTCAGTGAGAGGACCACACTAGAGACTCACAAGCTCATCCACACAGGCAAGTGTTTCCTGTCACTGTGACAAACCGGACTTTCATGTGGATCTATTTTCCTGCCATATTTAAAAGCGAACATGGTAAAAAAGAGTGGACTCTTTTTAGTCAAACACAATAAATTAAAAATAATCACATTACTGTATTTCTTGAAATGTAATGTAATAGGCAGTGATGTAATCTCTTCTTTTAGTCATAATTTAAAGTAATTTTACTGAAAATAATTTTAATGTTGCTTGACAATTTTGTCCACTTGTAAACTTACCGATAAGCCCGTGACATGCAGCTGCTGCCTGGACCTTATGATTTCAGAAGCATGTTGTATTGCCTGTCGTGCAAACACCAGCTATTTTTGGGCTGTAACAAATAGTGACCTAACCTATGAAGCAAAGTTACAAACATTTTTTTAGGAACAATGTATTTTCTTTCTTAAACAGAAGTTTAATAAGACGAGGGAGCATTTGGAGATTTAGCAACTGAGATTAATAAATTATTGAGCAAAATTATGATTACCGAAGTATTTCTAAGAAGGGACGGCAGCTGCTTTACTTAGTATAGTACCACGAGATATTGATGCATTTAGTTACATGTGCTCAGTGTTGGGTTTTTATATGCTGCACATTACCTAATGACTCACTGGAGTAAATAATTTGTTACACTACTCATTACATTACTTTTGCATTATTCCATAAATTGACCTGAAACACATTCATGTAATCACCAGTTCTGCTGTTCTACACACCAACACAAATCCCTGTCCCAGTCAGAGCACACATATGATCTTTCATATGTATGAACACAAAACAAACAACACAAAGCAAACATGCTTTGGAATGCATTACACCCAAAATTACAACTCAACTCAATTCAATTTTATTTATACAACGCCAAATCACAACAACGGTCACTTTAAGGCACTTTATATTGTAAGGTAGATCCTACAATAGTACATACAGAGAAAAAACCTAACAATCATATGACCCCCTATGAGCAAGCACTTTGGCGACAGTGGGAAGGAAAAACTCCCTTTTAACAGGAAGAAACCTCCAGCAGAACCAGGATCAGGGAGGGGCGGGGCCATCTGCTGCGACTAGTTGGGGCAAGAAAAGAAAAAACAGGATGAAGACAATCTGTGGAAGAGAGACAGAGACTAATAACAAGTATGATTCAGTGCAGAGAGTTCTGTTAACACAGTGAGTGAGAAAGGTGACTGAAGAAGACTCAATGCATCATGGGAATCCCCCGGCAGCCTACGTCTATTGTGGCATAACTAAGGGAGGATTCAGGGTCACCTGGTCCAGCCCTAACTATATGATTTGTCAAAAAGGAAAGTTTTAAGCCTAATCTTAAAAGTAGAGATAGTGTCTGTCTCCTGAATCCAAACTGGAAGCTGGTTCCATAGAAGAGGGGCCTGAAAACTGAAGGCTCCGCCTCCCATTCTATTTTTAAATACTCGTGGTTTCAGACGCAATCGGAATCTGACGTTACCTCCCGATCAGGACTCTGCTAACACATCTATAGTTATGTGTTGGCACAGAGTTAGACCTCTTGACACACACAGAATCAGCAACGCATTCGGCATCACTTGACACGGTAGGAGCTTGAAGCGGAAAGCACGAGTATGTCTGCGGTCTGGAAGGATTATAAAGTTGATGACAACAACGTCGCCATAGCCATAGTGTGAGATATGTAAACTTGTGATTGCAAGAGGTGGAAAGGAAAAGGCGACATTTAACACAACAAACCTGATACGGCACCTCAAAGACAAACACCCGACACAATACAGCGAATTTACCCAGAAAACCCAGCAGGGACGAGTCCGCTCAGGCTGCAGGAGAGTTTGAAACATGTGGAGCTTTGATTTGGTTATTTGTTTACATGCCTGACGGATATTTTAAGTTGAGGTGCTGCTTGTTTTTATATTAGACTTTTTTTTTATAATTACTGTTGCACTAAAGTCCATAAGTGAAGAATTTTTTGTTATTTGTTAGTTGATTGTTCAGCTACCTCACAAAAGTGCTTTGTTTGTTAACAGTTGTTGAATGTTAAAATAAGGTGAATTACATAAAAAAAATGAGGAACATCCAGGATCTGTTTCTTAGCTCTTCTTTATTCTTTTTTTATGTATTATAGAAGTATCGGATCAGGACTCGGTATCGGTAGATACTCAAAATCAAATGACTCGGACTCGAAGGCAAAAACACCTGATCGGGACGTCCCTACAAATGATAGTGTTTAATTTGGGGCTTCATACTAGCTGATACTGTTGAGCTGACCTATTCTTCTTCTCTCCTGCTGCAGTGGGTAAGACGTGGACATGTCCCACATGCGATAAGAAATATCTGACCGAGTACATGCTGCAGAAGCACGTCCACCTGACCCACGAAAAGGTGGAGGCCCAGTCATGTCACCTCTGCGGGACCAAGGTGTCCACCCGCGCTTCTATGAACCGGCACCTGCGACGCAAACACCCCGAGGTGAGCGGGATCAGACCCGTATTACACAAACCAGACTTTCAACTGCCAGAGAATCCTAAAGGCAGACTTTAAATAAAATGCTGTCCTTCTCCTGTATGCCTACAGGTTGTGTCTGTGAGAATCGATGAGTTTGATGATCTTCAGGAAAATATGTCAATGAATGATTCTTCTATCAGCATTGTGCAGGTTGGAATAAGATTCTGGATTTCTTATTGACAAACGAGGCTGTTGTAGGGAGGTCTAGCTGTGTGAAAACACTGACAAAAGAGCAAGAGACTATATCGGATCACATTGATCCAAAAGCCAAAGCATGTTTGTGGTGCCAGCTGCCTTAAGATCTTGTGGTACTCGCTCCATGACTGTACACTAAAAGCGTTTCGTGTCCTTCTGCAGCCCTCTCTGACCATGGAAAAAGACGGGATGTCTCAGGAACGGCCCAGTCGACCTTCCCGACACCCTAAGAAGAAGCAGAGAAGCCCAGCTGAGCCGGAGCTCTCCGAGTCCGATGAATATGTGGATTTTGCTGAGCCAAGGCACGAAGCCATGTCAGAATTCAACGCAGTCATCGTCGGCGATGAGACGGAGACGAGCTCTGCTGTACAGAGCATCCAGCAGGTACATGTGCACATTTCCCCCAAAAGATGCTGCTGTGTTGCTACAATAACATGTCCAATTTCTTTTCCCCCGAACCCCACAATAAGTGGATAAAGGCAGGTTGCCTGATTAAAAAGGAAAACACGGACTGAAGTTTGTCCTCCCTGAAGAGCCACAGGCATTAAGTCACCCCCAGCGGCTGGCTCGACATTGCTGATGAAAGGCAGAATAAACAGGAAGCCTAACGATCTGGATTTGCACTTGTTTTTTTTGATTATATGACATGAAGTCATCACAACTGTGGCAGTTGTCTAATAAAGTTTTTTTTTGAATGGGCTATAATGTTCTATAACCTAATAAACTGCCAGCCGAATGACACAACAGCAGTGCTGACCCAGCAGTTATGACTTCATTGGGGATCTGAGGGTAAAATGTAGATTTCTCACCAAGACCTGTTGAATAAAACAACTGCAGTCAAGCCACAGCAAGAAAAGGTGGAAATCGTTGTAAAATGATTACATTTATAATACAAAACGGTTTTCCTACTGTAAGTAGGAAATTATGCAAAAATGCAGTGCAACGCTTGAGGCCACAATTGACAGTTAAGGCGTTGTGATTACAGATGTGCTCAAACACGTTAGACCTTTTAGAATTTTTATACAAAATGGCATGATGCTTTATATGGTTCAATTTGAAGTGTGAAATAAGAAGCAGTTTCTTATTTCTCTATTTTCCCTTTTTCAGATGTTTACCACATTATTTCTGTCAGGGCCATTTGAGTATACATAATATAAGATGGTTATTCCAGCTGCAGTCATTTATATTTGGCCTCCATTCTTTCCCATCCTGACATGTGCACTAGGGAGAGTGACAGCAGCAGTAACAATAAATGTCTTCCTGTTGAAAGGGAGTTTTTCCTTCCCACTATCACCCAGTGCTTGATCTCTGATTGGTGTCTAATTGTTCAGGGTTTTCTCTGCATTATTCTAATATAAATCACCTTGACGTGACTGTTGTTGTGATTTGGTGCTTTGTGAATGTAATAAAATTCAATTCGGTCAGCTTGGCTGCCAGGAAGGACTCCCAACCTCAGCCAGCTGCTGTTCCCTACAAACTTCGGTCATACCCACAGTGTTGTGTTTTGGCAGCAGATGAGTTGCTTTTTTCATTGATTTGCAATTGATTTCATTGTTGCTGTTTCAGGTGGTGGTTCTGACTGACCCCAGTGCTCCATCAGCCTCCTCCCCCAACAGCTCAGTGGGACTTACCAACATCACAGTCACGCCCATCACTAGCCACGCCCCTGCCCAGTTTACCAGCCTGCAGCCTGTGGCTGTGGGCCATCTGACAGCCAGCGACCGGCCCCTCACCCTGGACAACTCCATCCTCACGGTCACCTTTGACACAGTCAGTGGCTCCGCTATGCTGCACAACAGGTCTGCAGAACTTATCCCAGAGACTGTAGGTCCTGCTGGAAGTGGAACACCCCAGTCTGTCGCCCATTTCATCAACCTCGCCACTCTGGTCAACCCCATGGGCCACCAGCTAGAGGCCCCGACTCTGGCCTGGAGGCCTGTACCCGCAGCCGAGGGCAGCCAGGTCGCTCCAGTGGTGGAGGGTGCACAGGGGGAGAGTCAGGAGGCCCAGAGCCAGGGCCCAGATCCAGGCCGGCCCAGCCAGAGTCAGCCACCCACCCCTCAGCAGCAAAGCAGTTCTGCACAACAGATGTTCAGCTACTGAGCAGACACTAGGGGTGCAGGTCACCTCAAGCAGATACTGTTACATTGTAGTTTGTTAAAAATCTATTCTACTAAGTTGTGATCACTGTCACCCAGATGCCTCCCCAGCCCCATAAAATAAAATGGTATTGTAACTTTTTTTTATACTAAAAGGAAAAACAAATTGACAGTTAGTGAATCTGCTTTTGAGGAAATGAGGAAATAATGTGCATTTAGCCTCAATCACTGACGTCTGAAACCAAAGCAACTGTTGAATACTCTAATGCCTTACCAGCCTTGGGGGGGAAATGCATGTTTTCAAGATAAACCTGCTGCTTGAACAATGAGAACAATGGAAGTGCACCAACATGAAAAGCAAATGATCTTTGTGACAAATAAAGTGGAAATACTTTGACCACATTGTATGACACATGGTGTTTGGTGTATTCCCAAAAGCAGCTGACTGCTGAACAGGATTTTTGAATGCTGTAAATTGTAATAATTGTCAAACTGTCTGAAATAAATGTTGGCAGCCATTTTTTTAAATGATATTTTTAAAGAAAATTCCTCAGGTGCTCTTTATTTGTGTATGCTGTCAGCTGTGATGTTTGCCCATGGTGGGGGTGGGGGTGGGGTTAAGGTGTTATGGTGCAAGAGGGTCAACATGTTAGGCCATGTCTGTGTTACACTGTGGGAACTTACCAATCAGTCTAAAGCTTCATGCAGCGCTTTATTCAAACTGACCATCACAAACACATTCCAGGCTAACTGGAAAAATGGTGGAAAGGGGACGGACCACAAAACAACCCCATTCCAAGTAAGAGCGGGATTTCTCTTTGCAGTTTTCTCATGATTTATCTGACAGTTTGTTACTACACATGAACATTTCTGACGTTTTAAGGCCTCAGTCACACAAGTCCAGAGGCTGGTCTGTGACCCCTGAAAACATCCGTGTGGTACGGTGTATTTCCTGGTGCACTGGGCACACACATATTTCTCTTGATTTAGACTTTGTACTTAATTATAACAAAATCCTAATGAATTAGTTTAATAGTGCATTACAACAGTGAGTGGGGGCTGAAGAAAGCAGTGATATAAGGACATTTAAAGGTTGCTGCTTATCCACTAAAGCCTTTTTTTTTTTATTTCACTAGCTGGGACCACAACCTCTGAAATTATGAGCGATGAGGGATGAGGAGAATGAACTGGTGGTGCGGTTTGGGGAAGGCCTCGAAGGGGACTGGCGACGGCTCCCGGGCCGGGCAGATCCCCATGTACTAACGAGAAGTGAATGAAGGAAGGGAGGAGGAGAAGAGGAGTAGAGAAGGGTGGGGCATGAAAATGAGAGCAGCTGGTATTGGAGAAGGGGGCATTTATAGACTGAGGACGGAAGGGGCGTAAAGGAGGTGTGGTCCCGCTCCTGAAATTCAGATGATATCTCCACCTAAAGAAGCAGTCGCTGTAGTAATTGTAGCAGGTGTATGTTTGTATGTTCCCTGTGTAGTTATCTTGCATATATTGGAATTTGTGGACATTGTTGTCATCATGATGATAGCAATAAAATATTTTAGTTTGTTGTTGTAGGGTTATTAATCAACTGCCACAACATAATATTGAGGAGGACAGTCTTCATAATGATGAGGAGGAGGCTGATGTTCCAGAAGGAGACACTGGAATAAATCCACCTCAGGAAACTGAAGGACCCTGGACAATTATGGAGCAGGAGACTTTGAAATAAACCAGGCTGAGCAAGCAGAAGGTCCATGGTTCTGTGAAGATGAGGGGTCTGAGAGTGGTCCAGACAGTGATGATGATGGAGACAATAGACAGGATGCCCATATGTTATTGCCCCCAGCACAGTACCAGGAGGTTCAAGGAGGAGACAGAGGGAGGAAGAGGATGAAGACAAAGATGAGAGACCCAGAAAACAATTTAAACAATGAATTTTGAGCTGAGGTGGACACTCAGTGTTGCAGCCATCTTCCAAACCTACATGTAACATCCTCAGAGACTGAATCTCAGCTGGTCACAGTCATGGAAGGATTGTGTTTATGGTATCTTGTTAGATGGTGATGATCGTGGTCTTACTGGTGGTAGTGGTGCTTTTGGTTGGCTCTCACATTAGGAAGGCAGGGTTGGGGCCTTCCTATCATTAATATGGTTTGTCTGTCTTCCGCCACTCAACCTTGACTGGTCATGGCAGATAGCTGCCCCTCCCTCAGTCGGGTTCCTTAGATGTTTCTTCCTGTTTAAACAGAGGTTTTCCTTCCTACTGTCACCAAATGCTTGCTCATAGGGGCTCCTCTGATTGTTGGGGTTTCTTTGTAATATTGAAGTTAGGGATGCAACGATACCAATTTTTTCAAACCGATACGATACCGATACTTGGATCTGAGAACTTGCCGATACCGAGTACAAAAACCGATACTTCTACCACACACACAAAAAAGGCAATAAATTGGAAGACAGGTATTTATTTTATTCTCTTCCAATAAAAAATAAAATATAATAAAAATGACCACAAACATAACATTTCAAGTGAAAAATAAGCACAGTTTCTGTCATCTTCATATATTATAGAATAGAATAGAATTCAACTTTATTGTCATTGCACATGTCACAGGTACAGAGCAACGAAATGCAGTTTGCATCTATCCAGAAGTGCTTTAGCATGATATAGGTATATTACAATATATATTAGCAATAATATAGATATGTAAGTATATTACAGAATGGATCTATTATGGTATGTTGTGAATATTCTATAACTATAAGTATGTACAGGCTGTAGATATAAATGAAAACTATACGGAATATGAAATAAAAAACTATACAGAATATGAAATATACAGTTTTACAGAAATGTGAACTATACAAGTTATAACAGTTGTAGGATTAAGAAAACTATCGTATGTACAGAATGATTATTATACAGAACTATACAGTAGTGCAGTTGAGATAAGTGAGCTGTGAGCCGTGGGATAATTTCTACAGAGGCTATA
>VUQR01007008.1:33128-44223 GCA_015108515.1 Hemichromis elongatus | reverse complement strand
GTGCAAAAACTCTGATGAAAAAAGTTAAAAAAAAAAAAAAAAAAGCTACGTTGGATGGCATTAATGCAAATACTCATCCAGTCTTTTGCGACATATCCATTTAAATAAAATGTTATAGGTCCCTGTGAGCAAAAGATAAAACTGATCCTTTATCGTCTTTAACAAGCAGCACCGTTCTGCTCAGGTCTTTAGGTAGGGCAAAGATGTTAAACATACATTTAGGGCTTTACTCGCTTTAGGTAAAAATGACAAGATGCAAAGTAAAATAAACTGTTTTTTTTTACAAGTTAACCCCCCCAGCTTCATTAGAAAAACAAAGTGCCACATGAAATTTGATAAAGCAGGAGTAGTGCTGCATGTTGCAGCTGACTCAACAACGGTTGAGAACTGTCACTCAATCCAGCAGAACCAGCTATGCCTCCTTTTCCTTGCACAGCCCCAGGTATTGTCAAGGGTGTAGTTCTCTCCCTCTGGGCAACAAGCTGGCTCATAGCACATTGTGGCAATGGCAGAGCACTTATACTGCTTAGAGCATCCCTCAGCCTACGATTTCGCCCTGATATACAGAAAACTGTGAGTCACCGTGTGCAATTGTGCAATTGTTTTCTAAACACAAAATAAAGGTTTTGTAATTTGTCATGTCATGTGCAGGTAAGGCATATGAATGATTGCCCAAAACACTGAATCATGTTACTAACAGCTCATGGAAAAACTAAGACAAGGCACAGTTCAGCTGTGGCAATAACTGTGTTTACAGCTATAGAGCTGGAAGGTGGTCACATGAGATTGATTCAGAACAATAATCAAGTGATTAAAGAAAATACATGATTTAGCATCACATAGCTCTGTCCACAGAAGTGACATTGCTCAGTTTTGATGCAGTCCTTTTCACTTTGCATGAACCAAGAACTAAACTGACATTCCTCATAACAGTGACAGAGTATATCAGATAAAATAAAGCAGGACTCAGGGCATGCAGCAACACATACAGTGTAGTTGGAGTCTTGCGGGCATAAGAGGGAGAAAAAAAAGGTTTGTGTACTTAGCAAAGTTGAGCTAGTCGTATACATCAACCGGCTGAGTTTACTGAAAAGAGCATGCCAGTTTTAGCAAATACAATAGAGGTATGTGTGCAGACCTGTTTGATGTACATGCACTGGCAGACCATACTGAAAGAAAAAATACACACATATACATGTGAGTCAAGATTAATGGTAATGACAGAACTTCTCACCCTGTGTACTCTCTCAGTGTACTGCAAAACAATTCTTCTCCCATTAGAAATATTGTACACAAGTCATTTACACAGTAATGAGAACAAGGCAACGGCCAAATTATCCCACAGAAGCAGGCAGTCTACTGCAGAGCTTATTAGATGTAATTGTTAAAGGAAAGTTCAAATATAAAAAGTCTAAAACAAAGCACACTATTTCTTTTTTATATTTAACAACATTGTCATTTTTATGAAACCTTTTAATCACAAGTTCCTTCTGTGACCCCGTGACAGCTGACCTGGTGGATGAAAAAAATTGGGCTCCACCTTGTCCAGCATGCATTGACTGTGCATTTATTAGCCTGTAATGTGTTGTATGCTCCATGGCCATCTTAAGAGGCCCTTCTTGTACCATTTGGATATGTTAATTTGGAACAAGAACATTTACCATGCTCTTGTACCCCCTCCCCCCTCACACACGGTAAAATAGACAGTGCTCATTACGATACAAGTTTTCATGGTTGTCATAGTAAACACAATTATTCCAGAGTTTGGCACACATTTACCTCTGCTGTAAAAAAAAAAAAAAAGAGAATAAAAGGCTTGAAATACTTTGTATTTTTTATGCTAGAGGACTTGGGCTCTCTACACAGACATGAGACTGGAGTGCAGATGGTAGACATTGTTAGATGGGGTAGAAGCTCTGCATAACAAAGTGGTCCATATAGTTTGCAAACAAAAAATAAACTAACTAAAATAATTTGCTTTTACTATAAAAGTTGTTTATCTACTCACATAGAGCAGCTCCAGGGTCTTGACCCATAGCTTAAAAAATCTTACATGCAGTAGTTGGGTTATCGTAACAGATCTTCCAGACACAGTTATTAAAGAAATCCACTGTTTTGTGGCAGCTTGGGATTGTCCCATTTGTATCCAGTAAACTTCCAAAGAAATCTCGCATCTGATAAAGAGCCATATCTTGTGGATCACAGCCCGAGGTGTGAATGGGTACATTTACACATTCTTGTTCAATGCTGGTTCACCGCTATCTAAGGGTCTGAGATATATCAGGTTCATCGACGTGCATCAGGTAATCCTGTGGATTAGCATTAAAGTTCTCACACAGGTCACAGGGAGAGAAGAGAAGATCTTGGGATTTAAGCTGTGAGGACATGAAACTTCTACTGTTTGGGTCAGAAGTTTATATATGCAATCATGATGAGTAGAAATGTCATGCCAATTTTAGTTTGACAAAGACAATAAAAATCTCATTAGTGATCATATTTTACTACAACTGATAGTTTCTTGTTGCCGAAATAAGAATTGTAGAGTTACATAAGTCGGGAAGGTCTCTTGAAGCAATTTCTAAATAGATTCCAATATCATCAGTTCAAAAAAAATTGTACATAGGTATGATTTATTTGGATGTGTAGCCTTGCTGAATTCTGAAAGAAGAATCAAAACCGTCACCCTCAGATAAACCACCAAGGCTCAACCCTACCGCAAACTGGAAACTGCTGGGACAGCGCTGTTACTGTCCACAGTGACGCACATTTTACATCACCGTGGACTGAGAGTGTGCTGACCACAAAGAAATCCCTGTTGTAAAAATGGACACCTTCAAGCTTGATTAAAATTTGCAGCTGCCCGCATAACCCAAATGCCTTATCTAGAATTTTTTCTTGTGGTCATAAAAGGCAAAGATTGAGCTACTTGGCCACAATGACACAAAGTACACAATGTAAGAGGTAAGACTCTCAAACCTAGCAACACTGAACCAGCTTGTGGTAGCATCATACTCTGGGACTGTTTTGCTGCCGTTGCACATTGTGTACTTTGTGTACATTGCACAAAGTATATGAAATAAGGAAGGAAGCAGACTACCTCTAAAGTCTTTAACTTGACCTTAAATAAACAGTTAGACATCTGAAAATTGAACACAGTTGGGTGTTCCAACAGGACAGTGATCCTAAACACACATCAAAACTGGTTTTGGAAAGAATAAAGAAGGCTCACATTAAGCTTTTTGAACAGCCTTCCCAAAGCCCTGACCTCAACCCTATCGAAGATGTACGGACTATGCTTAAAAGGAAACCAAATGATTTAAATGATTGGTTGGTTTTTAGTCGCTAACTGTCACCCTCAGATAACAAGACCAAGATTATGGCAAAAAAAATTGTCCAGGATAAAGATGAATATGCAAGTTTAATCAGATGCCTTTACTGCAAGGAAAAGATCTTGCCCTGGCTTTGGTTGAACACTGCACATGAGACAACAAGATTTCAGCCCTAATTAAAAGAACCTTTGGCACTTTTAATCACACATGGGAGGGTAAAATCCAAAATCAGCCTTATCAGTGCTATTATATGAAATTATGCCATCTGAAGATCTGTGTAATATATTTCCACAGAAACAGCACAGGACGACACTCATGATACTTCCAGGATAATGCAGAGCTAAACCAAAAGGGATGTCTAAAAGAACTAAAGATATTTAGATATAGTTTGAGTGGCCCATTGCCTGCCCAGTATTACTGACTTGAATATGATTGTTTGTTATTTTTACCCATGGCAATAGTTAAAACCATGATGTTGTTCTGCATGTTGTGAACGGAGAGAGTGGCACTATAGTATACCACTTTGTCACTACTGCCGGAGTATTATTGGTGACCATGTTTGTATGTTAATGTCCACAATGGACCCATTTTCTGATGGATGCTTCCAGTCAGATAACAGGCTATGTCACAAATCTTAATTCATGTTAAACTGGAGTCTTGTTTTGTTTCTTGATAAACTCACTAGACTTAAACAGCCTCCACAATCAACCCAACAGAGCAACTTTGGGTTGTGGTGAAACGGGAGATTTGCATCACGATGATTTACATTGTCATTTGCAGCAACTGCGTGTGGGATGCTGTTATGTCAATATAGACCAAAACCTCTGAGGAATGTTTCCAGCAACTTGTTGAACCTAAGAGATGAAGAATTAGTACAGTTTTAATAATGTGGTTATTGAATGTCCTGGCTAAAAGTGTATCAAATTGAACAGGAAGTCTAATGTAGATAAAGTATCTGTGGAGGACAATATCTCTTCCGTCAAACATGATAGAAAGTTACTGCATGCAAAGCATAATTTAGCTTTAAGAGAGCAGAGTGGTTTACCACATATGTGGCAGCTCGTTTTTATTTTTATATTTCATACAGAGTTTTAAATTTTCGTGTAACACAGATTAATGAAGTCACCATAAAGTTAGCACGTCACTTGTGACAAATACCTTCCTTGCCCTGGTACAATTATAGATCTATCAGCAGCAAAAGCTGTTTTGCATACACCTACACCAGCGGGTTAACTGGTTTTAAATGTTATCTGTTCACTTATGCAGTGCCCTAGGATCAGGATCTGTTTCTGAAGAAAACTAGACTATGAATTTCCAACCCGATAAGAATCTTCTGCGTTTACGTACATTTTGATACTGTCAGTTTAAGTCATGCCATTGAAATCACAAATACATAGTCAAATACGTAGTCTGGCATGTACACTCTACAGAAGAGGTAGGGTGGGGTGAGGTTGTCCGCTCTACTTTCTGATGTAAACATGATCAGAACTGTCACCAGTTCTGATGATTTTATCTTAAGTCGTAACTAGGATGAAGTTTAAAGCTCTACAAATAAGAAGCGCATTACTTTGCCAAGTGCAGGTGACGATGTGCAGAGTTGACACTAGTCACTGCCAACAGGAAACTGGAACTATTCTTGTTGTTCAGCATTGGAGGGAGAAGGTACATGCAATCCCCAGGTGCATGCAAAGTCAAATAACAAGGCCTGCAGCTTTTTGAGAGGTTATCTTTGAGCCACAGAAGCTTGAGCTGCTTTGGGTGTAAATATGGTGACCATATCTTTACAAATTAAATGTGAGACATAGAGTTTGCCTGTAGGACATGCTAGGGATTTTTAGAGTAATAGTTTGGCTTTTTGATGTACAACACATGCAAACGATGCCGACTGCTTCATTCTTCACTTAGCATGAAAATAAAAAATAATTATATATGTGTGTGTGGTGTGTTTGTTCTTGAAAGTTTGTTCTTGAGGTTTTAGGCGATAGTCTCATATAAGTCTATTACCCGTTTTCAGCATAGTTACCATCTTTGGATATTCACACATTTTCTCTTTTTTTGCGGGCCACATGCTTCTTGTGAAGGCCATATGCTCTGTGTCACTTCATGTCACATTCTCCCCCATGCTCATCTGAAACATAAACTGCAGTTGACCCATGACAAAAAGCCTTCCCTGGTTTCTTTGCAGCCACTGGACAAAAGCCATACTTTAGACAAGTGTCTAAAGTATGAGAAAACGAGCCAATCACATGAAGAGCATCATCTTAAAGGGAGATAGGACGAAACATCAGCACGATCCTAGCAGTTTAAGGACACTTATCTTGGACCTGAGCTAGTGATCACCATCGAGCTGACAGCAGTCTGGTTAGGAAAGTAAGCAGTAATAGGATAGTTTGTACTGCAGGAGGACACGTCACGAAGTAAAGCTGTTGTTGCAATCAGTCCACATACAAAATGCTAACAGGGCTGTGACAGGCCACGGAGAGATGTCACACTGGGAATGTGGTAGGAGTCATTGTTGGTCATTCCCTTTGGCAATGACAGGCTGCAGGGTCATTATGAGGGGAAAAGAATGAACAGAAAGCTCACTACCAATAGCTACTGGCTTCTGACAGGTCCGCAGTGGAGAACATAAAATTGAATTACACTTTAGATTCAATAATAAACGTTTGAATATGCTCCCGCATCCCAACTGCAGGAAACATGCACATGGAGGAAACAATAACACGATTAAGAAACAAAGATGAACTACCCTGACAGCAGCAGATGATTTTATGAGCACAAACAACACACTGGCGCTAATGTGATCACTGTACTGCACTTGGAGCACCTAGCAAGTTTCACAATATGCATAGCAAGTCTAGTTGTAGAACAGATAAGACGAGTGGTGTCAAATTTCCACAAGCTCAGCAGCCAATGAAGAAGTTTGTTGGCTGACTACACCTGTATTAATGTGCACACACTCTGGCAGTTTCCATGATAACAAGGATCTTGGTGAGCGAGCAACAACATACCAGCAGAGTAACGAAACAACTCTGAACAACAACTCGTTTAAATGTAAGTTCACCGCTCAGCCAATATTCTAGATGAGTTTTGCATTTGCTTACTGAAACACTGCACACTTGTTTCCTAAATGTTACCTGCCTGCCTGCATACTTTTATACTGTATGGCTTTTCAATGCAAATAGCTGGGAAACGCAATTAAACTAAAATTGCTGCTATCATTATTTTTAGAATTATGTTAAAAATGCAAACTGCTTATCCGTGTGGTTGCTTTGTTTTCAACATAAAAATCAAGCGTACAAAATAACTTTAGTTCTCCACGGGGCACCAGTTTATATGACTTGAGTTTCTTTTTTTAATACATTATTTTACATATTTTTTGTAATATTTCCGAGGCATCTGTTCACTCAAAACTAGACGAATAACTCGAGCGAGGCAACAGAAGTATAAGCGAAACGGCTACTGCAAGCTCATCCTTAAGTAAACGAAGCACTAGGGTGTTAAAACCAGAAGCAGCAGCCAGGCTGTAACTTTTCGCCAAGCGACCTTTGAATGTATGTTAATTAAAGACGAGCACGATCAAACCGGGTGACGCCAACTGGTGCAAAAGTACTAAGTGCATTTAAAAACAATGGAGCGCGCAATATTAACGATTTCCTTAAAAAATGAGAACAACAAGGGTTCAGGTTGAGCTAACACACCTGTGCTTGGTGCAGTGGCGCGCGCGTGCGGTCGTAATCAGTGGCTGAATAACTCACAGCCAACCACCTGTGCGACCCTACGTGCTGTTTTGTTTTCTCTCTCCTTCCGTTTTTGTTGCAACATCTAGTTTCAGTTCAAACAAAACCATCATTACCAAATCGGGCGCAAGTTTTTCTTTGACACATTACGTTTAACCCCCACTCGTTTTCAGGAAACTCACTTCTTGACAGCTCTGAGAAACAAGACACGCGAAGGTGCTTTCCGCGGACTAAAAATCCAACTGTTCAGCTAGTAGTTTAGCTCTAAATGAGTTGACTGTGAATCCCCCTTGTAGGTCAGGGAGAAAGAGAGAGAAAAGAAGACGCTTGCCCTGATCGTGGCCTAACCAGCAGAAAAGGGTTTCCCGTTACCCTCTCGTCCCCGCGATTTGCTCGTCTGCTCGGCAAACGTCGGTGGTGAGTGCGTCACTTTTCTAGACACACAAGGATAATTTTACAGTCGGAGTGTGTGTTTTGAAATGGTCTGTCTGTCGAATTGGTAGGTCACTGGATTTTGAAACGTTTCACAAGGTGCGATTTTTAGTATACAAATCCTGCGGGAAAGCAGCCAGCTTCACATTCTTATTATCTTCGCTAAGTTCGTGTGGGTTGTTTAATACTTGTCATTTTTATTATTATTATAATTTATTTTGTTTGTATTTTTTTTTAGATGTTGATTGAGCGATACTTGATTCTTAACAGTAGTTGATCACGCAGTGAGTCAGCATCAGTACTGTAATTTTATCATCAGTTCAAATCAGCAGGCTTCTTCCATAAAGAAACAGGTGCTTAAAAAAAAGAAGAAGAAAGAAATCAAACTGACTTGGGACACCTCAGCACCCCTTACCTCACTTTCTCTGTGTGTCGCTTTCATACCATTTTTTTTTTTTTTTGTCTTAAAAATTAATCTTCAAACAAATAACAGTATCTTTTCCCCACTGTTCTTAATCAGGTTGCTTGCAGGGCTTGTCAGAGGTAGAGGACAGGTATCAAATCTTGATCTTGCAGAAAGTTTTTGCTCAAAAAAAAAAAAAAAAAAAGACGGAGAGATTTTGTGTTGCTTGTTTCCTGACAATGCATTTCAGATAGATTGGATTTTAAAAACCTTCGATGTGACCGGGATAGTACAATAGTGTGATAGTGTTGTTAACAAAACAGAGTACAACAGCTACGTCTCCATCAGATAAAAAGTAAACCTGAAGAGTACGTGCCCGGAGTACTGTTTGCCTTATTGGGGTTGTTGATGTCCTGGTCAGAGCAGAGGTTAAAATGCAGTTGCATTTTTTTTGTCTTTTGTGCAGCTGTGGAATCATACCTGCTCATTCCACTCAGTGCTAACCAGTTTTATGCTTTAGCACACATGCAGAATGGAAGGCCAAATACAGGATATGAGTCTGTAAGACGGCGGAGCCCCACGGCCAGTGACACACTCATATCCTCTTAGTTTTTTTACTCTTAGCTGTACGACCCAATGCTCAAGAAGTCACCCACAGACTAACGCAGTATTGGAAATAGCTGCGTAGTTATCATATTCGTTGTCTGCCCATGGTGGATTTCTCACTGGTATGCACGGGACCAACTGAGGTATTGTGAGTTTTGCCTTTTTTGATTCTTTTTCTTTCATCGTTACTTTCATTGTCACTTTGTTTGTGGTCCAGTGGGGCTGCAGAATGTTATAGAAAGAGGGGAAGGGAAAAAAGCAACCCCATCAACCTCACTTAGATAAACAGCTGCTGCACCGTCGGCAGAGCTGAGTAAACATTTCAATAAGACTATTTTCAGTCTTCACCGAACCAGAATAAGCATCCACTTTTAGGAAAATGAATGGCAAAGAATAACAAATGATCTCGGTACCTTTCCTCTTCCACGCACGCTCTCATATACCAAGTTGGTTTAAGCTATGGCACACTATTAGATTTGGGTTTTTTTCCCTTTTTCTTTGCAGTTGTTTCCTGTTAACACTTTATGTGGCAGAAATTCTGATATTATTGACCACTTCGATGGTTATCGTTTGTATCAGAGCCTTGTCAGGGTGCACAGTGGAACGAGCAGAGGGCTGTTATCTGTGCGAGCTGATAAGAGATGGTCGCCACTGCAGTTAAGTTTATGCACTTGCACTAAACTTCTGTTTGTGCATCTGCTTTGCTGTTACAGATGAAATTGGATGGGTTGGAAGGAGTCAAAACCATTTGTTCCAAATTAACTCTGGTAAACAAGATTTTTGGTGTTCTTAGGTCTGCTAATGTGGCTAGACAGGTATGATGTTCGGGGTTAATCCTGTCAAACTGCATTAGGGGAACTGAAACAAAACTAAGACACATTTCCCCCTGCAGCATCAGCAGCACAGTGTATGCCTGTCGTGCAGCAGCGCACAGTAGTTTCATGATTTGTTGGTTTCTTCATTTATTGTCTATGATCTTTGTGTCTCTAGCTAGAAGGCAGCTGGCATATGCACTTTACAAGCTATCCCCTGGTTATTATATGTGGCAAATTGGGTGTGGTGTAAAAGAGCAAATTCAGTTGTAATTCTGATGTGCAAGAATACATTACCCAATTTGAAAAAAGGAAAAAAAAAATGGGGTAAATATTATTCAGGAGCCATTTTGATAGAGAAGCAGTGGACTGGGTTGATAAATATTTTCAAATTGGATCAGCTTATTATTTTGCCCAGTGCGACTCTGAAAAGCAAATTGGATACACAGAAGGGGATTGTATTTGCAGCTTTTTAGGTTGGCTGCGTTTGGAGATTTTCTTCAGCTGTTTAAGAGGCCTGCACACAGCACACACTCCCGCTCAAATCAGTTGTGTGATTAACATCTCTTTTCCAATATAATCAGCCCAAATACTTCATGATGCTGCCCTACATTATACATATTTGTCTCGCATGAGAGACTGCAGTCTTCAACTGGCATAACAGTATTTACAGATGAGATTATACATGGCAGAATTAAGTGTTTGGTAGATCTCTCATTAATCTGTCCAAAACCGCATTGCATAAATAAGTGATGTCTGCTGATCTCGTTTCTTGTTGCCCCTGCATCTTATTCACTTTCATTGACCGTATTTGGAGTTGGTGCTACTAACCACAGAGATCATCGTGGACTACTTCCTTAAATTGTGCTACAGTGGAGGATATAGTAAGTCACTAAGTGCTGGCGTAGGCGCCCCTTAGTGTTTCATAATCTACACCTTCACAATGCAGGTCACCTCAGTTCTTTCCTCACAGCTAAGGAAATAAGCACACAATGAGAAAGGCTAACAATGAAGGGGCGCCTACAGCGTAACATGTGGCACAAAGGTCAGTGGGAGAACTGCAGTGTTTCTGTGTACAGTATTAAACGCTGCATGAATGACTATTGGTTCCTGACCGCATGCCAATTTTTGAGTGACTAAACCGCGCCAGAAAGGCTTCATCCGGGACACTGAGTGGGAGAAAGGTCATTCCCATGGTTTTTCCATTTAAAAATATCTGCATCCACTTTGTGCTGGACACAGCTGGGGCTTTGTTTGGCACGCCAAGAACACCTGCGTTTCACATCTACATGGTGGTAAAAAGGAAAAGAGATGGCGTTTGTTTTTGGGCCCTGTGCCATGAGGAAGTTTGGACATGGATTTTTCTCTCCTCCTTAAAAATAACAACATGGCGTACGAATAAAAACAAGAACACGATCGCGGAAAATGTATTTGTCACTCGGTGTCAATGACCAGATTAAGTTAGAAGGAAATGAAATTAAACTGAGCTCATATTGGGTTTTTTTGTTTTTTTTCCCCCTCCAGTTAGGATGACAATAGTAGCCTAATGCTTGGCAGGATGCACTAAATAAATAAGAAACACATTTATTAGTTTTTCTTTTTGTTCTGTCAGTGAACCTCTTCCTTTCTTGCTCAATCTTGTTTTCTTGCCTTGGTCCAAAGGCTTTTCATGAGGGTAGGAAAATGTTGAATAGGCACTTGTTGCTCGCTGACTGTGTCAGAATCGTTAGAGGTTGTTTTTGGTTTGTTTTTTTCCTTCTGTTGAGTATCATG
>VUQR01007008.1:1147-33108 GCA_015108515.1 Hemichromis elongatus | reverse complement strand
GAACCTGCCGTTGTTCTGACCCTGTTGACACCGCCCATCTAGGATTACAATCTAGTTATGCACACATGCCTTTAAACTTGTTAAAGTAGCGCAAGAACTGCTTGCCTCGAAATTTGTAGCTTTCCACTGACTAGCAGTACTCAGAATGCCAGGCAAGACCCCAATAATAGACCGCGCTTCCGCTTTCCATCTCACTCAGTCTCTAAACCAAAAAACACCAAGATTTCACACACATCAGTGACTGAATATTAATGGCAGATATTTTTAACTTGGTGTCTTTTTTTTTCCCCCCCTGCAGCATTTGAAGATGATGCGATTGCTGTTTCTGTGTCTGCTGCTACTTCTGCCAGCTACTGCTGCTGGTAAGTTCTCATATCTCTGACTCTTTCAGGTGATAAGCATCTAATCAGGGTCTGTGCATCCCTGTGCCAGCCTCTGTTTTCCTCAACTACCTGCATATGTGTATGTGTCTGTGGCATGCGCAACAAGGTTAATGCGTGCAGTCACTGTTGATTTCTTTTCTTCTTTTTTTTTCTTCTGCCTATTGGACACACTCGAACAATAATAATTAATAAAAACATGCTAGGTGAAGTTTATAGCAGCCATCCCAGGGCTGTGCTTTCTCTGATATGGAAGATGTCAGAAATGAACAGGTGACAGAAGACTGTGACATACACGAAGTACAAGTATGCAGTTAAACCAACTGAGTCTTCATCTGCGTGCTGCACGCTGAATACCTCGTTTGATAGCACCAGTAACTGTTTTGAATAATAAAATGTGTTCACTCTTTTTTTTTTTTTCTTATTTTCTTTTAACAGATAATTCCGAACTTGACGGATCAGGCGATGGTATGTAAGCCATATTTAGTAGTAGTACTTTTACTGCATCACCTAGGAACAAATTGTTTTTGCAGCCTGTCACTTTAGGAATCAGTCTGACACACAAATTCATTTTACTTAGAATTAAGCGCTTGGATCAGCATGCCGACCACACCCGTCGGTGATGGTGAATGGCCTGTTAATGTGTTTTAAGAAGAATTAACAGGCTTTAATATTCTGAAGTCATTTAGCTGCTTCAACATGTCTACCGTGCTGTCGCTGTTGCTGTGGGTAAGCATAGTCAGAGGAAACAAGTGATTTATATATTCATTTATTCGCCCTCTTGTAAAATAAAAATATGATATGAAATAGAATATCATTAAAGACATGATATAGCTTCATAAATCAGCCCGGCGTGTAGCGGTGGGTTATAACTTTCCATATCTATCTCCACTCCTTGTAATTGTTGTATGGTGGCTACCACTTAAAGCACTTCTTCCTCATTTAGAGTTTTATTATTTACTCACAGTTGAAGTTGTTCGTTTTAAGGCCGCGCTGTTCTTGTTCGCAGTCTTATTATTGTTTAGTTTTCTCATAAGGTTTAGCTTCCCTGTGTACAATATTGATTCTTGTTTATGGTTTTCATTTTTCCCCTCTCGGACCTCTTGGCCTCAAACTGATTTTATATTCCCACCCCTCATCACCACCACCTCCACCACAACCACGATCAATAGTGTTCCTAAAAGATTCAAGGTGTTGTCTGTATCCTCGCGGCTGTACAATTTAAGAACTCTCACACTGTTAATATAAGAAGGCGGTCATAGTGAGAACCTGCGTTTCTGCACTGACTTAACAGACATCTCATTTTTCCCTCTTTTTCTTTTCCTGCAGTCCCAGATGACGAGGATTATAAGGTGGAACCTGGTGAGTTTGTTGCCCTACTTTGTAGTCTCTTATTTCATACACATGCACTATATTGACAGCTGCACAGAAACCAGTATATGAAGGTTATGGCCTCTGTTATTGTCAGTAAGTCTGTATAGTATATAGGTTGTTCTACTCCACTAAGCTGTGGCCCCAGTTGGCTTTTAGCTCCCTTCAACCATTACGGCCTGAATAGAATCAATTAGCTCTGTAGAGGGGGCCCTGTGGATGTGCTGAAAGGCCAATGAACACGTCAACATCTCCGTCATCCTGTCGGTCAGCTAATCAACATTGGCATTCTCATTCTCTCACCGTGCCTCTTTCCGTCACTCCTCATCTTCACTTTGATGGACATTTGATAGAATTACAGATCTGTTTACAACGGCCAGCCTGCAAGCTGGAGAAGCAGCATTTCTGCAAATGGCTACAATTCTTTTTGAAGCCCTAAGCACTCTCTTTTTCTCTCCTTGTAGACACGCGTACATAGGCTTAAGTCTTTTGTTCATTTCCTTTTAAGTGCATTTAAATTTCTCAAGCAGCACACAAGTCAAAATTTGCAGATAATTTAAGGAAATTTCATTTGTAAAAAAAAAAAGTGTGTGTGTGTGTGTTTTCACATTTTTCTTTGTAACTTTTCCAGGAACTTCTTCAAGGAATAGTTTGAATGCAATTCCTGGCACAGACAGAACCACTGGTGAGGCAGAGAATGGGGGTAAGAAGTATTTGAATTGTAATTATTTATATTTAGTAATGTAGTAAAATGATTTTAAATGTCAACATTTGCAAATGATTCATAGCTTCAATGCGCTCTTTCCTTTTTTGGTCTTTCAGATCATGGCTACATGATTATCATAGTTGTAGCGGGGTTGGTGCTGGCTCTTTCAGTCACAGCATTTGTCAGTAAGTACTCTAAGTTTCTGTGAAATAAAGACTTTACATTTCCACAGGTGACAAACGTACTCCTTTCAAGCCCTTCAGTGCTTGGCTGGAATCAGCATGGTTTCTGTGTGCTTTGTGAAGCTTTTAATTCTTAAACAAATGTGAATTTTTCTGTTTTGGAGGATTTATTTTCTTTCTGTTTTTTCTTCCTTTACTTGCAGTCGTATTGATAGTGAGGCGCAGGATGCAGCGGGGGGAGCAGGGGTAAGGTTTAAACCATTTTCTTTGTGTCTTTTGTATCCACGTACTTTCGTGCTCAAGAAGAATGCTATATGCATATTCTCCTTATGTCCTTTGTGCATACTGTGTCAGCGTTTTTAAAAAAATCAAGTTTTTCTTTACACTAAGTCGGCCTCTAAGTAACAAAACCAGTCTGGTGGGTAACAGCTTTTCTGGCTCCCTTGCCAATTTGTCCCATTTAATCCAACTCGTCAGCTTGAAAACTAGAGAAAAAAACAAAATTGTAAGCTGCATCCGCCCATTTGAGCCTGTCTGGACTTGCACAGCAATTAGTAATACAGTCTGAGTCCTGCGCCACCACCAGTGAACACACCCCACCTTACCTTCTTAGCAATCAAACAATAACCTTAAGGCAGGGCCCCTGGGTCTATATGACCAAATAGGACAGGCCTTAACCTGTTCAAACGCTTACCTCGTGAGCTGAAGCCTGAGTAGACACCTCTAGTCAGAAATAACGCAACTGGGTAAACATGAGACTGACTCAGTGACAACAGTTGGCCAACAGCAGTCAGACAGCAGAACAGCCTAAACCAGTTAAACTGAGAGACTCTCTGTTGTTGTTGTTGTTTTGTTTTTGTCCTCCTCTGCTTGCCTGTTGGAGAACATTTTGCAGTGCAATCGGTTTCTTTTGTCCTGGAGGTGTTGTGTAACGTAATGTGCAGGCTGGGTCAGAGGGGTCATGGAGGTCAAATCAGGCTCCGAAGATCTTTAAAGCAGCAGGTGAACAGCCATCGCAGAGCAGATACCCAAGTCGATGTGCAAGGGTTAAATTCCTCTGCAGGATTACTGGCTGCCTCCTGGGGCTGCAGTCAGCTCTGGCAGCGTTTGGTGCTGACTGATCGCTCTGTTGAAAAGAGGCGTAATCACACAGCAACCTCTGGCTTGTTGGATCAACAGTGCCTTGCCAGGTTTATAAGTCCCACCTGGGGATGAGCTGTGTTCTGAGGTGATGCAGTCACTGTGCACCTGTCAAAGCCCTGTAGCACAAGGCAGACATGCCGTTTCCTGAACTCCGCCACACAGAGACGCTTCTTGCGCATCTTCAGATGCTTCTCTAAAAATACCTTTAAAGGTGAAATTTTGCTTTTAACCTGCTTCACTTCATCCCCCTCCTGTGGTCTCTTCTCTCTCTCTTCCTCTCTCTCTCTCCTCAGGATCTACACTGTGCCAGTAGAACAGGACCACAAGGGGCCCGTCTAGTTCCTGGTCTACAGCTACAGCCTCTATAACACACAGGCAAGAGAGGTCGATGCATCAGGAAATGCTATCTCCCTACTCTTTGACTCAGGACAGCTAGACTTCTTGGAACAACAGCCTGCTTCTGAATGTTCAGTTCATTCCTCACTCCCACATAACCTCCTATACATGTGTAGCATATGCAGTATGTTCTTTTGTTTGTTGTTGTTTTTTTGTATACTTTTGTGTTTGTCCCAGTCATTTGTTCTTTACATACACATAATTTAGCCTGGGACTTTTGGAACACAGTCAAACCTTCTAATTGGATTCTATTTGAGGAATCCAAATCAAAGCCAATGAATGTGGCTTGAAGCTCCTTTTGTTGAAAGGGATAATTTAGCACAGCCAGAACTCCCTGATTTTTTCCCCTCCCTTTAATTCCTGAGACAAGAAATTATTCCCAACCACTATGCAGTGTAACTCTGAGAGACCCGTCTATGCGAAATGGTCGTTGAGTGAGACAAACCACACTAATCCAGCCTAAGCTGGCCTCGCGTTCATTCCTATTCACTTGTGTGACAACAAAATAGGAAGATAAAAAGCCGTTCACTGTCTTCTTAACTTCCAGTTGCAACAGGAAAGGGGGGAAAAAAAACCCTGAAACAAGTGGAAATGGCTAGTGCTAAAACCTTCCTGCACTGCCACAAATTAATCAACCACCATGAATGATGATGTTTTCCAATCCCCTCTTCTTGAAAGGCTTTCACTTTAGATTGTAAATAGCTCTCTGAATGCTGTGGAGAGTTAGATTAATGCCTCCCACACTGGTTACAGAGAACCTCGTTATGAGGGAGGGAAGGATAAAATCTCAAGAATTAAATAAAGTAGGATGATGGGGGAAAATACCAACAATGCCTTTGTTTCATTCATACGGAACAAAGTTTTCTCTGGTTTTATTCACATCAACCGGATCATGCTGTGTACAGGAACGCTTTCTATCCAAGAATCTAAGGCGCCGGCTTTCCTGGTTGTTTGTCAGAAAAAGTGAATCTGTTTTCCTTGTCAGCTTTCTATCTGCGCCATCAGAAGGAGCACTGATAATGGAATTAATAACACTGGGGATGACTACATGGAGCTAAATGGTGGATTTGCCAAAGCAGCATCTCACTCTGCTCTTCCACTAAATCTTGCAATATGTCTTGCCACTGGGGACTGGGCCTGGCTGCCATCCAGCCAGACCCGGGAGCAACAAAAAGCTATGCAATCAGGTCTTTATCAAGGATGTGCACTCCTTATTGGTGTGTGCTGAAGTGCTTTCGTTAAAAAAACTGATGCTTCCCACTTGATGTAACCCAGATGTGATTATTGTTTGTGCGTTTTTGTTTTTACTGTGCCCTGTGCTATTGTGTAGCATTCCCCTGTAAGCCTCCAATATCTGTCAGCATTTCAAAAAGAGGACAATTTGACCCAAAAAAAATTGCAACAAAACATTTCACTCTTCTCTGTCTGTCAGTCTGTCCCTTCGTATTTACCAATTCTCACTCCTTGCCGGACAAGCGTAGCACATTTCCAAAACTGATATAGATGTAGCAATGTAGAAAGCAATCGGGTTCATGCGGAAATCCAAAGAGCTATTCAGCACCAGCACGCTGCGTGCCTTTAACCAAATCTACTCGGCCGCTCAGTCTAACTGTTGTGACACTATTTGTGTAAAGAAAATTTTGCTGTGGAGCTTTTTTCTTTTTTTTTTTTCTTTCTCCTATCTCAGTGATGTAAATGGAAAGGGTTATGCTAATATCTGTTTTTAACTACTGATATATTTATCTTTGTAGGCTCAAAGCATTGCCAAACTGTGCACTTAATCTTGCTTTCTGATACACAGTATAATCCTCGTATTTACAAATGTACACAGATATGCACTTACATTGTGTCTCTATAGAAATGCAAAAAAATCTCATGTTTGGAGAAAGATTTTAATATAAGTCTGGGTGGGGCATTGTTCCAGTGGTAGTGGGAGTTAGTTATTGGCCACAACCACTTTTGTAAAATGTATATTTTTTATTTAGTTTCATATTAAACTACATTAAGTTTTAAGAAGTTACTTATGTTTTTATGCACTTTTCTCTTCAGGAAAACTCGTGTTTATTTTGTGCCGACAACAATGACACCTGATTCTCAGTATGTAATTAAGTAATTATTCACAATGTATGTACATGCCTGATATCGCGCAGGAAAACTGTAGGTGACAGTATATGAATTGGATCTGTTTGCACAGCTGCAGTCACCTTGATTTTCTTCTGATGGTGATTACAACATACTACTGTATATTGTGTATCTATGCTGAGCTCCGGATTGTGTTTGTTTTTTAATAAATGTGTTATGAAATCTGCATGCCTTCTCCCAGTTTCTTGTTTGCATAATTTTGATGCCATATGGATACAGAGATAATGTGCCAATGGATGTTGTTTAATCTAGGGCTTTACTCGCTTACAAGCATAGAGCCACTAAGAGGCTTAGACACTCTTACTAAACATCCTTTTTTGTTGAGATTCAAAGTGTAAAGAGAGTGGGAGCTATGATGAAGTGAGCTAACTTTTATTTTTATATCCTCGCAGAACAGTGAAAAGGGCTGCGCCAGACTGTCAAATATGAGATGATGCGGGGTTATTCCTCATAACCTTTAATAATAAATCCGAGCTGTGAGACACTGCCCGTGGCTATGGCATTAGTTACAAGATGCAAAGGTCATTAGAAACAAGCCCGCATCATGGCTGAAGGTTTGATTAAAATGGGATTCATCTATTCATTATTGTCCAGGATAAATAATCACTTGACTATTTAAAGGAATTTTTTTGCCAGCTATAGAAATAGTTGACTATGATGAAGTGGGTGATGGTTCCACTTTTTTTTTTCAGAACTTGTCAGCTTGAGTCATGATTTCCATGTTTATTTATTGTTTTTCTATGACAGTTACTAAGCAGTGTGTCAGTCCACATTCACACATACACACACTGTCAGGTGTTTTTCTATTGATGGATTCCCGGTTGTTTTCTTGCAGCTGTTTTCTTTGGTTACTGAATTCTTGCGTGCTCTCTCCTTATCCTTGGGCTACCTGGTATGACCTGGACAAAAAAAAAAGGGGGGGGGAGAGAGAGAAGAAGGCATCACTCTTAAAGACTCAAACACTATTTCAGCAATCAATGATGTTCATCAAACCTAAATATGAGGGAAAAAACAAGATCTGTTGCAGTTCTGCCCTACAAACAGCTTAATCATAATCCCTTTGATCTATTAATCATCAAAGAGATTTCAGTCTGCATTCTGTTGAGCTATTATGTCTGAAGTGACTCATTGCTATATATCATCAAGTAGCCTCTGATATTAACTACTTAAATCATCCAACTGCAGTTTCCCAACAGCACAAGGCGAGTTGCTCCTCATGCACAAATGACCGATATAGAGTCAGGTGAAAAGGAGAGTGCATTTTCTCTCACTTCCAAGGGTTTGAATCAGGAAAAGAAGAAAAACTGACGTACACATTTTGTACTTCCAAAAGAACCAAGATGGTAAAAACTAACCAAGTTCTGCTAATCAAGTATTTTTGATTAACTTATCATCCAGTGTGAGAACTTCTATAAAAGCACAAGTTTTGGAAGTTTGCCGGTGCATTCAGGTGTGTGTTAACACAATGCCAAGGAGGTAAGAAATTAGCATTGATCTCAGAGAAGCAATTGTTGCTACCCATCAATCTGGGAAAGCCATTTCCAAACAATTTGTCCATCACTCTGGGGCGTTAAAGATTATTCACAAGTGGAAAACATTCAGGACAGCTGCCAATTTTCTCAGGAGCGGACGTCCCAGCAAATTCACCCCAAGGTCAGACTGTGCAGTGCTTTCAGAGACAGCAAAAAACCCAAAAGCTACACCTCAAACAATACAGGCCTCTTTTAGCATGCTAAATGCTACAGCTAATGACAGTACCATTAGAACAACACTAAACAAATATGGCTTGCTTGAAAGGGTTGAAAAAAACCTCTTCTAGCATAGCTTAAATTTGCAACGCTGCATTTGAACAAATCACAAGACTTATGGAAAAACATCCTTTAGACAGAGAAGACTAAATAAATTTGAGATGTTTTGGCTGTAATGCACAACATCATGTTTGGTGAAAACTAAACAAAGCATATGAACTCAAACACGGTGGTGGAGTGGTGATGATTTGGGCTTGTTCTGCAGACAAAGGACCTGGGAATTTCCTTTGTCTGCAGAACTGACTCAGTGACTGAGTCTACTATGAATTCCCCTGTATAAATAAATATTCTCGACTTATGTAAGGTCATCTGTCTGATAGCTAACACTTTGCTGAAACTGAGCCATGCAATAGGACAATGATCCCAAACACAGCACCAGATTTACAACAGCATGGCTGAAAAAGAAAAGCGTCAAAGTTGAGCAGCAAACAAGTACTTCAAGTACTGCTCAAGGTTGTTATGCAAGCTACTGAATTCACACACTGCTTTTGCAGGTTGTATTTAAATTATTTTAGAACCCGGTAAGGACCACAGTATTATTTTTATTATTATTATGTCCTAAAATTAAAAACTTTAGACTTAAGAGGCTGTACTTTCTGGTTTTCACATCAGTATATAGTCAGACAATTTTTTGATGTTTAACTGTATATTCATTTTTTATTGATAAAACAAAAGTTACAATTTTTTTTACTTACTTTGTTGACCTGTTTTGACATTTGGGCAGCCGACTGAACTTTCCACCTACAGTTCAGATATAAGCAAAAGAATAAGGAAGTTGGTTGACTATTACAAGAAGTTGCAGAGCACTAAAATAGCTTTTGGATTTTCAGATACTTACAGGTAATGACTAATATGCCCAAGATGAACAGCACTGCAGCAATGACCAGTCCAGCATAAGTCAGGGAATTATAATCTAAGTATATGAAAAAAAGAAAAAAAATCAAATAACCACAGAAAACAAGTGACAACTCCATCAAACACAATCAAAGAGAAGCTTCTTACCATAGGTGAAATCTTTGTCCCACTCTGACTTCCACTCTATATGGAGTAAAAGAAGAAAAAAAAAAACTATTGACTTAAGGTTGACTGTTGAACAGAGGAAATATCTACAGGAACAAAAAAAAGAGGCTCAGTGGGGAAAAAACTGTCAGAGATGGCATGACAGATCTACTGGCTCTGCTGACATGCTGTTGATGGTGTATCAAAAACCTATCTATGGTAAGCCGGCACAGCAGGAGGACACAAATATCTTATCTCTTCATGCATAAGGTACAATCAAGCATTAATCTGTTAGCAAGAGAGGAAGTAAGGTGCTCTGTTCTATCACTACACTGTGGGTTTGTTTGGAAGACGGGGAATTGTGATACTGTCACAGTCTGCCATGAGATAACAATAGAACCACGATGCCTGTGGCATTTAGGGTAACTAAGGAATAGGGGAAATTTTCCCATTACTCCAGACAACTTTAGTGTTGCTTTTACCGATGGCTTTCTCGGGTGCAGATGGGCTGGTTTTCACTGCAAATGTGGGGGGGAAAAAGGGGAAAAAATTACTACAGTGGATTTTTTAAGTCATTTTTTTCTAGCAATGTTTTTCTCTCTACTGAATATATAATACATTTACAAGTTGAAACTTTTGCTTTTTATTTTTGGGACATATTGACTCCATAGCTTACAGTTACCTCTCATCAAACTCCAGATTCAGTCTTATGTTTAACTAATTAAATTTCGAAATGTTTCAGTGGATTAAGTCTCAAAGGAAATGTATGCTTTTCAGAGTGTAGCATTTTCTCTTCCTCTAGTGCTCTCTCTCTCTGTTTTTGTTGGTGTCTGGTGATGATACAGTCTGCTAGTGTAGTGTACTAGCTAAACTTAATGGCTCAACTGACTCTTGATGTCTGAACATACATAGGTTAGGTAAGGGAGAAGGTAAAGACTCATACCTGAAGTGGATGTTAGCTTTGGTTGACTTGTTGCTTCTACGCTTGAAGCTAAAAAAGGATGAATACATAAGATGAGAAAAATAGCATGCAGAAGAGAAATAATGGGGTTACACACACATGACAAACTACCTGCTGAAGTCTTTATTCGTGATGTGGTGACAGTGACATTTGTTTGCTGGTTTGTGGTGTTTTCAGGGGAAGTTTCCGGGGAGGTCTTATTCTCTCTAGTTACTCTGCTTTCCACTGCTCCTCCTTTTACACACAGAAAGCAACTGAATTAGATAGATAGATAGATAGATAGATAGATAGATAGATAGATAGATAGATAGATAGATAGATAGATAGATAGATAGATAGATAGATAGATACCAGGGTTTATTGTAGACCTCACTGCGTGCTCCTTTGCATCTGTGGCCCTTGACACTGTGGGGTGAAAAAAGTCACATTTGAAAAACTACAGAAAAGTAGAAGCAAACCTTCCATTAAAGGTTCTGATACTGTCCACTTTACATCAAGAACAAAGCACATTGTTGTTAATACCCTTTTTTTTTTCAATGTGGCCAGACCTCAGAATGTGTCTGGCCATGCACAGTAGCGAGGCCTGCAGATGCACTGAGTATGTCACAGTAATAGTCTTGTGAGTGGGCCTGTGAGGCAACCTCTGAGTGCAACAGAGCTGGATTGTTGTGCAAAACCACAGGACAGAGAGGCCGTTGTCTGTTTACTCACTCAGCACCTTCAAAATAGTGCCGAAGCTCTACAAAACCTCTACTTTCTTGGGCCAGAGCTGCCAGCGCTACACAAACAAAGCCGTATGAGGGAAATTATACTTGGAAAGAAATGTTTAACAGCTCGCTACAATTTATCGTTTGTGTCTGTTATGTGCTGTTCATATATTTGTGTGGGTATAGAAATATCTCTACTATCAGCAGGTCGTGATAAGCATGTGGCTGGTAAACCAAAGATGTTACCACATTTCTAGCCCCATTATGGGGTAGAATTACAGATGATTTTAAAATTTTACCATTCCTTTAATATTTGTCACCTTTATGGATAAGACGTTCTGCTTAGATGTAACTGTTAACAAGCTAATCCCCAAGTTGCAGCTATTTTTTTTCCTTAATCTTTAAACAGGAAAAGAAATAATACAAGAAAAATTGTGTTGTCTTGTTAATGCAACACCTCCTATAAGCTTCACATGCTTTGCTCCACTGCTTACTTCTTTACTTTAAGGGGAACCCTAAAAAATAATGAGGCAGACGTTGTTCTTTATTCCCACCACTCAACAGAATAAACTGTACTAAAGGTTAGAAACCACACAGTATTTTTAACTCCATTCCCTCACAGTTTTGCAGTTCAATGAGGGCACCGTATTGTTGCATTGCAACCATGTCATGATTTTAGGTGCAGGAGTTTAGCAGACAATAATAATCATTATATCTGACTACATTTTTTTGTGATTTTCTTTGGTTTCCCTGACTGGTTCAAAAAACCCTGCAAATACGCCGACGTGCATCCTTACATAGGCTTACTGTACAGATATCCCGCTAATGAATTTGCGGGATCAATGTGATTAGGTTGTAAAAGATATCTACGGTCTCTTTTAATCAAAAAAAAGTTCACACTTGACTTCACAGTGAGCCAAGTCTTCAGATTTTCTGGCACTCACCTCTTAACATCGTAAACAGGAAAATGCTCAAGTAAACCAAATTCATCTGAAAGAAATAAAAACAAAACATATTTTCAGAAGCTGCTGTGAAACAGTGATGCAGAGAACGCAGCTCTCAACTTGTGCAGTTTTTACACCATCAGTGGTTACAGGATTGAAGTGACCTCCTCGATCTGCTGTAGAAATCAACCAAGAGTGCCTCAGATAACTCAGGTGGCTCTTTTGAAAACGACTGGTGACACGTCGCCTCCTCTGGTGCATGTGTTATAGAATATTCAAGCGGATCCATACCGCATGTAGAGAAATGTCTAAATGTCTGCTCATTAGCATTGAGAAAAACACTGCTGATTTGTACTGTGTCTCTGCAGTCATGTAATGATCTTACAATTGTTTGCCCTGGGAATGAAAGGCTCTGGGTAGACGATTGAGGCAATACAGTATTCACTCTCCAACATATTGTGCGCCGCTCAGTTACCAGTCAGGAAGCTGTAATCAGTCGGGTTAGGGCCACATGGCAGCTTCCTCTTCCTCCTATAACACGCGGCAACATCACCCACACGCCTACTTCAGCATAGCAAAAAAACAAATTCTTACTTTGAATGTCAGACTTTATAAGACACTTTTTTTTTTCGTCAAATGTGAGTGATCGAGGCCACATATTATAGATGCAGTCCTCCCACGTATGTCTGTGCTAAACTTTGTGGCTGTATAGATCTAACTTCATCACATTTTGTTAGCTGTCACCAATTAAAAAATGGCATTGGAGCATATGTCAAAACGACTCTTTTCATGATAATAGAAATCCTTGTACCGGCGAGCGGCAATCTCCACATCAGTGGAAAACGTTGGCTATTTCTTCCTCCCCCTCAATATTTTGCCCACGGCTTAACAAAAAAAGAAGAAGGAAAAAAAACAAAAACGCTACAGCAAAACAAAAGTAGGAAATAAAAGTGTATTTTGATGTATAATTTCAGAACAACACCTGCCAACGATGGGCAACAGAAGCAGGCAGGGAGACTAAAGGAAGTCTGTGCCAGGGATTCAGTTTGAATCCACTCCCAGTGAAAAAAAGAAAAAAAAAATTAATCATGATCTTTGACCTATCTGGTGGCAGCTCATCCTCCGGGCTGGGAACAGTGTGACAGGTGAGCATTTGTGGCCGTCATGAGCTCTGACAGCTCAGATTAGCAGGTCATGCCAATCTTCATTTCACTCCAGAGCATATGTCAAGATGAGGCCTGTATCCCCTGGGCTGTACAGACGTCTTTCCCTTCCCCTAGCCTGACCCGCCTGCCTGTTTGTCACATCTTGCACTCTCACTCACTCTCCGTCTGTCTGTTCATCCATTTGTCTGTCATCCTCCATCAATCTCTTTTTACTTGGGTTAGACCAAAACACCCTTCAGCCCTAGGATATTCAGTCTTTCATCCAGGCTATTATGCTTACCTTTGTATCCATCCTGTGAGGTGCCCGAGTCCAGAGATGTATCCGCAGCCTCATCATCCACAGCGCTTTTCTCTCTGCCACTTGTGTGCAAGGCTAGTGAAGAAAAGGCTAACCAACCACACCCATGTGATCACCCACTACTTCCTCACCCGTTTGTCTGAATTCAGTTTCAGACTTTCAGTCTTTCTCTCTCTCTCTCTCTCTCTCTCTCTCTTTCTCTCTCTCTGTCTCTCTCTTTGTCTCTCACCCACTCTTTCTCATGACATAGTCTCTTCCTTCATGTTCTTTGGTTTCCCGTTTCCATTTGATGTTTTCTGTGCATCTCTCATATGATGCTGGCTTACAAAAAACAAGCATGGCCTTGTATTAAGGGACTACAAGCATGTTTACATTCACTTGAAAATGCATTGTATGCTGTATTAATTATCAGTCCCTGAACGCACTGAGAATGCAACAAAATATGACCAAGTGCTCATATGACCAGCAATGTGCATTATTCACTTTGAATTTCAACCCTTCTAAAATCATATAGAGAAGCTGCCCTGTGTACAGTTTTATATTTTCTATGTTTTGTAAGAGTTATTTATACATAGTAGTTTAAAGATTAATTACCTCACTGATTATGATCAGCGTTCATACTCATCCAGGCCCAGAACATATTACCACAGAAAGCCGTTTCCTTCGTATTTATCATGATGTACTGAAGGTTTAAGGGATTGGAATTGCCAAACTCTTGAATTACTGCTTTTTGTCTGTCGTGTTTTATTGCTTCAAGGCTGAAGAAATGGAGACTGTGATTGTGACCCAAGAGCTTTACCAAACTGAGAAGCACAAACTTACACTGTTACAGCAGACAAAGCCTACAATTCATAGAGACTTGCAGAGGAGAGTCTTTGTGCAGAGTGCTGGTGATGCTTTTTGAACAGCTTTTCACATTTTAATGTGAAATGTTTTTTTTTATTTTTTTATTAAGAAGTGTTAATATTTACACTAATCAACCACTGACAGGTGAATCATTACAGTGCTCTTGAAACTAATGTAAGCAAGCCAAAAATGGGCCAACATGATGGCTGAGTCAGAGCTCCTCCAAAACTGGGGTGCTCCCCGGATGCAGCAGTGAGGCTCACTGATGATGGATTAAAGGCTGGCGGATCAACCCGAATGCCATTTAAGAATACAAAATGCACTGCAGCTTGTTGCACATGAGGCTGGGCAGAGATAATGTGAAATGCTCAAGAATGTTTACGTGAGTGTCACAAGTGGACCCTGGAACAACAGAAGAAGATGATACAGTCTGGTAACCACTTTTTTGATGCATAAACCTTATTTACAGCTGACATTTTCATGCCTTCATAGTATGACTCAGGCCAAGAACTCTCTCATTGCAGTTTTCTGTTGAGGTTTCTAACCTGACGACTTGCACACACTGGTATTTCATGACTAGATGAACCTCCATCCTGACGCTTGCTGGGCGAAACTGATTGCTGCATCAAGAACTTATTAAGAATTAGTAATTGCTTTGGTTGCTAGCAGATTTTCACAGTTGCTTGTAGTTTTTCATGTTTGTTCAGAAACACTCGTTAGTCTGTGCTTTGGAACCAGTTGTAGAAAGCCTTGCATGTGGGACTTTCCCACACTCACTGAAATGGCAGCAGCGTTGCCTATATCTATAATCTTATGACCCCCACCACCTCCACCCAACCCTTCTTTTGATATACATTTTCACACGAGTTAGTTTAATCTCAGTTAGATTAGAATAAATCCCACTTAGTTTAGAGTAAATGAATCTCTGTATGACTCCTGTTCTTTTTGTGCACCACACATCGTTGCTCCTGTGCTGTTTTACTGTTTTACTCTTTCAAGATTCTCCCATGATCCTTCAAAGACCAGCAGGTGCCCGTGTCTGTGGGAACCTGGGCAGGTGTGGTAGGAACACAGACAGCTCTCCTAACAGTGTCAAGTTCCCCCTTGAACTCTGTTGCCGCTGTCCCAGAAAAAATTACACACAAACATGTAAGACACCTACGGTTTCTCTTTTTTGTAATTCCCTGAAAGCACAAATTTCAATTTATTTGATTTGAGCCACACTGGTGGGTCTGAAACTCATCCAAAGAGATGTGGATCAAATTTGACTCAGAGCAGCCTCAGACTTTGATAGCACCCCAAAGAAATTTTTTTTTAAAATATTTTCATCTCTGTGTGTTTGTGTGTCAAATTTCAGAATAAAAGAATGACATTTAGGACATTTTTGCTGCTGTCAAATGTCAAAACTGTTCAAATTTGACCAGAAGAGTGTTAAACTTGGGAAGCAGAGTGCATGATGAGAAAAGAGTAAGCGAGTCACTGGTCATTTAAATCACCTGTCTACCACTGTGAAGGCCCACCCCATGCCATCACAGAGGCACAGACCTAAAAAATAATGAATTAATAAAATAATCCAGGAAGCAAGTCACATGGTATCAGCCACAGAGAAAGCAACAAATGCGTTGGACTTGATTTTCCCACATCCATCTGTGTCGTATCTAAAGAGCAAATAAACAACTTGTCAGGCATTCAGGGACAGTTTTTACAAACAGGAAAAGCTCTGTTATCCTGCTGAAAGAGGCCACTGCTATTTGGAAAGTAGACTTGAGGAGGTTTACTGTATTCATTTGCTAAATTCTACAAGGAGACAATATCTTTGTTTAAACATGGCGATATAGCAGGTTCATACTGTATTCTGGGATTTCAGGGAGTAAAAGTGTTAAATTGTATAAAGTATTTAAAACTGACATAATAATAATGCTTATAATTGTCCTTATTTATCCCAGAAGACTTCCACTAAAATAAGACATAGAGCTAGATTTTAAGGGAATTGAAACGTAGAGTTACGATCAGCCAAATGCAGATCGCATTTATTGTTAAGTGTAATAATAACACACACAAAAAAAGATTTAATAATAAAAACACACAACTGAACTAGTTCTACCGTACTGTATATACATTACAGGCAGCAGGTTTTTGGTTCCCACCTTGTCAACATTGACAATTCATTGTCTTTCTACCTGCTAATATTATTCCATTATCTAATATTCTGTTTAGTCCGTTGTAGTCCTTCATTCACATGTTGGGGCAAATTACATCCTTCTTCCTAACAACAGGAGAGCAGGGCCACAAAGTGAGTCACGATAGCTGCCAAAGAAATCATGTTCTAATTTGTTAAACCTGTGGTTGCTTTGATTTGATTTCTTGATTTGATTTCTGAATAATGAGAGCATTGACAGAGTTTGCAGAAATTAGAGTTAAATTTGAGTTTGCTCCCAGCTGGCAGCACAACCTGGTAAAGCAATAAAGAAAAATTATTAAATCTTACCTCCCCTCCCCCAAACACATACCTGAGAGGGGTAAGGAAGATGTTAAACCAAACCCTGTGTCGCTTTATTTTCTCCCCCCCTCTCTTTTGACTTAATTGTGCTCTCATACAGCCAGCCTATTTGAGCTCTCTTGAGAATCTCCTGAAAACAACACATCACAAATGTTCATGAGGCCAATGAGGAAAAATAGAAGCTGACATACAATATTGAGCCGTCAAGCCTTCATTTTAGCAGATTACTGTTCCTGCCTGAGCTAAAATGATGCATTATGAACAGGCTTTGGTACTAAAACTGCAGTCAGACAGGAACTTGAATCATGATGGAGAATAGCATAGTGAAACATTTAGCTTTATCTCCTGGCACACACGTCCCACTGAGGAGAAACAAACATGTGGGTTTGACAAAATTTCAGATTGTACCAACCTCATATAAGTCAATATTTCTATGGAAATAATAATTTGCACTTGGTAATAAGAGCAGACCATGTGATATGTTACCATATCCTTTCTAACCATGCTTTTTCGACTGTAGAGTTGTGAGACGCTGATGTGACGAAACATACTTGGAGGGGAAAGAGGAAGCTTGAAGGGTGTGTGCATAACGGATTTGAATAGAAATGTGAGAAAACCCAGTCACTACCTGTGCATACGGCATGGCAGTGGAACCTAAAAGATCTATCGAAACTTTGAAGAGTTTCTGTTCTCCTCACAGCTCACATGCACTACTATAAATACAGAGCACCCAAACCCTGTAATTGCATTGCAGGAAAAGCAACTCATGTAGTCAAGCTGTTGTCAAGCTAACATGCCAATATATAGTATACATTAAGCTGATGAGTGATTAGTTCCAAACGTACTTTCAAATAGATAGAGACACAAGTTATTAAATGTCTTCTTAAAATAGTTCTACTAGTATTACTTTTTATTTAAAGATTTAATATAAACTTATCTCTATTTTATCTCCTTGAGCCAGCAGCACGACTCAGTTGGTAATAATAGCACTTAATTGGCCCAGACTGACTATTGATGTAGCACGGTGAATAGGTCAGAATGCATTACTCGATACAATGACAAGGCATCTGAAAAATGACAGCCAAGACTGTACGTTGTGTCAGGTGCCAATGACCAAATATTAGCTTCCTTACAGGCTAAACTAAAATGGTGAAGTAAACACTGCATCTGCTGAAAATGAGCATCTGCACTGTAACTACACTCAAGTTAAAGAAAGCTGATGTAAGAATTTAGCTAAAAGCACTGCTATGTAAGGACAGTCTTGCATGTTTGCAGAGGTTTTTTTTTTCTTCTAAATTGCCTTTACAATCAAATGTCACACATTTGATCAGAATTCATTATCAGCATCATTATTGTTTTGGTTTTTTTTTTTTTATGTTGTTTGGTGTAATGCATTTTGGGTTATGATAAAGATCTACACAGATTAAAACTATTGCATGTGCTGTGGAGTGAAAGCCTTCGGCAAACTGCTTTTCTCTGAACTAGAGAAGAAATCTGGAGCAGTGGCCACAGCAGCAGCTTAGCTTAACCCTGTCTTCTGCTCTCTCTATCGCTCCCTGACTGCCCACTCTCCGCGACTCTGCGAGACCGATTCCCTGCATGGTTTCTCCCTCTCTCACTCTCTCTGATGCTGTGAGCTGAACTTCAATCCCAGAGAAAACAGGATTAGAGCCTGGCCCTAGATATGGCTTTACCTCCCGAAGACATAACTGTGCTAAAAACCCCTTTAATACAATCCCATTGTAGGGATTCCCACAGACTAACTGTAAGATCTGAAACTCTTTGTAGTTGACAAGGGAGGGATGGCACACTGTTCTCATCTGGATACATGTTGGAAAATGTCAATGTAGGATGGGTCAAAAGGATGATGTCTGCTTGGGTGGCACCGTCAGTCTGTGCTGCTTCTGCCCCAGCGCACAGCCGTGTCAGTCCATTTTTATGTCTCACTGACTCATGTCTACCTGCAGGCCAAAGCCATGGATGGGGGGAGGGTAGCGTGAGTAGTGACCAGCACTTGGCTCCAAGAAGCAGGGCAAAGGTGAAAGGGGCAAGAGTGGAGGAAGAGAATAGACTATGATTTCAGAGAGGGAAGAAAACAAGTTCAAAAAGGAGATGAATAACTTTATTAATAGAAAAGACTTGTACAATAGCATCGCTTTGACATCCTTGATTGCATGTGGGTCTCGTACTTTTCCCCCTCAACCTATTCATTCCCTTTCTTCCAGCTTCCTTTAAGCTTGTTTAGCTTTTTGTATCAGTCAGTACATTAGGTCAAACCAATCCTTTTGAGGAAAATTTCAAGTGATCAGAAATTGAAATATTGCTTTATGCCACATCTCAGTTTTTGCCTTTTCATTCAAGGTGACTGGTGAGGTACAATTCAAAGAGAATGATAATAATAGAAAAACACACAGTGGTGAATAATGTTTCACAATACTGTACTGAATGGATACGGTTGACTCACAAGCCGTACCATATAGAATTTGTTTGACTACTAGACCAACTCTCCTCGTAGCTCAAAGGGAAGATCAGAATCTCTCTGCGGTCGGTGAACAGCCATGAACTGCCTCGTTCTCTCAGCGCCCTGCAGAGACACGTTAGATGTATGCTTGGTGACACATGTACTGTGCGTTTTACGGTTTTATCAAAAGTAAATAATGTTCAAATCAAAGATATTTTAGAACAAAGTGTTTTATTTACACACCTGAGGCGATCTCCATTCGTTCCTTTGTTGACTCAGTTTGTGTTGAAACACAACTGAAGGGGGAGGAAGAGAGGGAGCCGGTGCGTCCTGGTACATAGCCACATCCCTCACTTCTTCATACAAATGGCCATCGACGGGGCGACGGATGACATCTTCTAGATCACATGGAACGCATGGCGAAAACACAGTCGGGAAATACTGTAAATGTGCTGCATTGGAACAAGTGGCAAAAATATTCTCTGTATGGTTAATAAGGACAAACTCTAAATGAAGCATAATATTAAGGATGTGAGGTGTTTACCGGCCTGACTGCTCTGAGCCACATTTGCGTCTTACCAAATCCACGTGTTTCCTCAGGGTGGGGGCTGAGATGTGGCGTGTAGACACCAGTGGGATAATAATAATGGGAACTTTCCTGGAAAATGTAAGACAGAAGAGATAGAATCAGCTAATCAGCCACGACCTTCGGTAACTTCCCTTTAATAGCAATTCCATATGTTTCTCATCAATGGAGGGATGGAGGCTTTTTTAAAGAGTTGATTCAATCTATTTCTGTCCCCACTTTTGTCTAGAAATAACCTCGCAACACAGTTTGAAGATTTCCGTCATGAATTCCTGAGAAAAGAAGACAAAGGGTATGTAATCCGTGTTATTAAACAGAAGTATCTGGCATACCCACACTAACAGGGACAGTTTTTTATCCTAAAAATGTTGCAAACTAACTGGCTGGAAATCTGTACCCATCAAACCAAAACCTTCTGTTTAAGATTAGCTATCATTATATGTAAATGGAATATATACATGTTTATAGGCAAATCAGTTTGAGGTCTAGCTTTATCGGTGTTTGCAGATCCATTCTGTTCTGACAGCAGTGTTATGTTTTCTTTTTACTCCACTAAACTGTTTTCTCCAAGGTTCAAATCCCAGTTGGCCTTTTTAAAGTACAAAATGATAATTTCTCCAGGATCGATATGTATTTTGAATGCTAATTGTGACGTATCGATCTCTGTTCCATCTCTCTGCACTGCTAAAGGTTTCATTAGCTTATCTATCTATTTCCCATGTTATGGATGAATTCTCCACTTCCTCTCCTGCCAGTATTTCCCACCCTGTGCATAACCTCTTTCCTTCCTTCATCTGTTTACTCAACCTTCTTTGTCTTAGCATATTTTTCAATTGCCCTTTTCCCTTTCTGCTCCTCGCCTCCTCTCTCTGGTTCCCACCTCCGCGTAGCTCTCGTAGACGTTGCTGTCCGCTTCCGACCCAGAGTCAACGAGCAGCGTGCGCTGGGCTTTAGCGTTGATCATCTCTCTGCTCTCGTACTTGTTGGAGTTTCCCGCAGTTGATTGACTTGACCTGCACGGTGGAATCACACTTTGTCATCTGCCAGCCCACGATTTATTTCCCTGCAACTTGTAGTAATTAGTCCCCAGTGTGAATTCACAAAGCATTCACCACGCACAGCAGCTTGTTTCCTGCATGCATTAACTTCTTAATAACAATACATTATGTGGTACGTGTATCCATTTGTTGCAGGGTTGCGGTGCAGGTTTGTTGACACTAATATTAACCGGGTATTGAGAGGCTTGTTGTTTTTGCCTGCCTGGCTGCTTTTTGTTCGTGGATGAGCGGGTGGTTGAGGGCTCAGACTTACTTGAGTGGATTTAGTTGGTATTTTTATTACTTCTTATGGCAGGGCCTGAACTTACCCCTCGTCTTCTTTCTTCTTTCCATCCAACACACTGTCCTTGCTGCCCGCTGATGGGGATACAAGGAGAAGCCAGGATAATCAGAGAAATGTAGAAGATGAGAGTGCGAGTGAATAAAAGACGATTAAGCTGTAGAAAAAGAAAATCTATGTGAAAACCAAAAGGCAGGTGAGGAAAAAACATTTTGAAGGTGAGACCTTGACAGTTCGACTGAAGAAGAAATGGAAAGAGACAATAAAAGCGATAGAGGACAGACATAAAGATAGCAAATGAGATAACAGATATGTATGAAACGCAGGGGTGACAGCTTTGAAGGATTAATGTGGCGGGGAGGGTGGAGGCCTATGGAGTGAGGAAGAGGAGAAGAGACAGGGTCGACAAATAGGGAAAAAAAAGGGACATAAAGAGATGAGGCGAGAGCGAGAGGCTAAGCTGACAGTTGTATTGTGGCTCAGTGATATTGCTTTGGAGGTATGTGTGGAATCAGAACAATGCGATGACAGAGCGCCATGGAAAAAACACTTTAACATCCAATGATGGGAATATAATTATGTTTACCTGTCTGACCTTGCCTCTTTTTCCACCTTAGTCCAAAGAAGCAACCAATCAAATTAAACACCAGGAGGCCTCCTAATACTGCTGTCAACACTACAGTCAAATAGACAGGCAGTCCACTTCCACCTAGTTTGCGAAACATTAGAAATATTATCTCGCTGCAGAGGAAGTAATATGGAAATTTGCAAAGATAAAAACTGACTGAGACAGGCCCGACCACTCACTCAATTGTCTTTATTGATTAAAAACTAGCGGAGGTGAAAAAGTATGGGTGGGTGCTATGACAACAGCACTTTTACAGAAAACATTAAATGCATTGGAGGTGCATATATTAACATGATTTAGCCAAATGAAGGTGGATGCTGTGTAAAAGACTTACCCTGTGAGGCTAAGTCTATATCTGATGGGTCCTCTTCTGACTCCGGCCTCTCTACAGACAAAAAAATAGGGCCACAAATTCACATATGTTAATTAGATCTCAGACTATCAGGTGATTGTGGTGTAAAATGGGGTAACTCCAAACTGACCCTTAGTGGTGATGGTCAGTACTGCATTATTATCAGCATAGTCACTCTCTCCTATTGCATTAAGGGCATTGACAGAGAAGTTGTAAGTGGTGACAGGCTGCAGACCAGTAACAGTAAAGGTTGTCTCACTGGGAGGGGAGACATCCACATACAGGAAACTGACAGACCGATCCCAACGGTACCTGTCAACCAAAACAGTCAGTCAAGTACAATTCTTTGAGACTCTGAGGAAAAAAAACCCACCGTTGTTCATCTGACATCGTTTCTTGGCTCTTTCACCTGATGCGGAATCTCTGTTGCAAACCACCATTGAAGCCGGGGATCCATTCAAGAGTGACAGAGTCGTGGCCGATACTGACTTGGCGAAACGATGAAGGGGGATCTGGGTGATCTGAGGGTAAAAGAAAAAGCAGAAAAATGAAAAAAAAAATAAGAAAGAAGGAAGAAGAAGCAAGCGTGCTCTCAATTTCTGTGTGAGAGCTGAACACTGTCACTCAACAGGGGGCGATTTGAAAAGGCTTTAGGTGCTAAGAAACTGAGATGTGTGCCATTATATAGTCGAGTGATTCTATTCGCAGGCATTAAGAGCTGCTGCGGATTAGACTGGTGCCGCCTTCTTTTTAATGGAGCTGTTAAAAACAGACAAAATGATAAATATGAGTTCAGAGCTGATTTTTTGTTTTTTTTAATTTTATTTTATTTCCATTATTTATTTATTTATTTTGACAGAAGGAAAATAGAAAGAAAAATCACTTTGGGATACTCTCACTTTGCCCATTTGTCATACGTGTTAGGAACAAAATCATTTTGTGAGATTTACTGTAGTCATACTGTGTATAACTGTTTACCTCAGAACAAAATGCTCGCTCTATTTTTTTGCCGTTTAATTTCATGCTGTGCCCTCATGACACATCACTCCAGGTATATTAGTCTGGAATGAATAATCAAGAAAACGGGGAACAACCAATGATGGAAAAATAATAAATAAATAAAAATAAACCGGCGGAGATATAATCACTGTGGTTAAAATTTGTTGGCGAGCTTTAAAAGCTTATTTATTGTTTCCAACAGCACATTCTTTATCAAAAGGTTAGAAAAAACCTCATCTTTACCAACAGCAGCAGTTTTCCATCACTCCTCAATTGCTCTTGTTTGCCCTTTGTTGTATGAGCGATGAGTAAACATTGGATTTAGCTTTAGCTGGTCTCTCTCAGCATAAACTAGCTGATTTGTCCATTTTATCCAAACAAAGTTCTGCAGTGCAGGATGAAGCCTCTTGATTATTATCAATATTGTGAACAAAGGTCAGTGGAAGCAATCCAGGTCTTCAGTCTGACACAGGGCATAACGTCAGTCAGGGTAGTAAAGAAAAAGTGAATTATTTGGCATTTGGAGCATAGAAAAAAGAAAAAAAAGGGGGAGGTTGGTTTTTTGGGGGGGCAGAGGGTGAGATAGTCGAGGGGAGAAGGAGGAGAGATAGTAGCGTAGCAACATAAGAAGGATGCTCTGCTCGTCTATGGCTCCGGGCTGCAGCCCAGTTTGCAAAGTAAATAATTCCCGCTATCAGCTTTGCTCATAAGATTCCAGGGCAGAGAGGTCAGCCTTATTTGGATCTCGTCTCCTTCAAATCCAAAAAGCACCATGCTACGAGAAGAAAAAAAGCTCTCTTCCTCTCAGGCTCTACAATGATAAGGAAGCATATAAAATGTATTATCAATGCGTCAGATAAATTATGAATATTCACAGCTGTAAAAAAAAAAGAGACTGGGGAAAAAAACAATATTGGATTGTATTTTATGGTTTTTATACTAAACATTAAATGTGTCCAACTGTGGCTGTAGGCTTTTGCTCAAAGCTGGACTGTGTTGATAATAGTGGTAGTGCACAGATACACTGGTAGCTTGAAGGTAGAAACCTCTAAGCATGCTGGCAGACTAAGCATATCACTGCAGCATTATCTGAGGAAGAAGTAAAGTAATGCTATGGGCTAAATGATAAGGTAGCGATAAAGCAGTGGAATAAGTTTACTTAAAGTGCCGGCTCACAGGAGCAACAACTCTCTTCACTTTACAGAAGTCTAGATGTCTAGCGCCTCCCCCAGACTATTGTAATGTTGTTGAAAACGGCTGATAAACTTTGGACAAGGTGGCACTCGCATTCAGTCATTGTGAAACGCTGCCAAATTAGAAATAAAGGAAAAAATTACACCTCCACTGCCACGTATGTGATATGAATAATCTCTACATGTTAAACCATAATCACTGACTTTGATCATTTACCATCGAATTAAAGCAGCAGTGTGAGATGTGTCCACTAGGGGGCAAACAGAGAAGATTAACTAACACGGTTCTTATTTACGAATTAAACAGTCTTGTTATATGTATAAAGCACACCTGTCCACAGACTCAGTTCTTTACAGACCAACCTCTTCACCACTATGAGGAAGACCAAAGAGCTGTCAATGGACGTTCAAGATTAAAGAGCTTCAAAAAGGCTTAAATGGGCAACAAGACCATCAGGAAGAAGCTTGGTGAGAAGCTCACAACTGTCGGTACGATTATTACAAAATGACCATCAGCTGCTCTAAGTCAGATCATTAATGATCTGAAGGCAGTTGGGACCACAGTCACCAAGAACACCATCCGTAACACACTCATTATGCTCATTATGACCCAAAGATCAGCATCCCGACAGTCAACCACAGAAGTGGAAACATTATGCTTTACTGCTGTTTTTTCCCTTAGGGATCCAGGATGACTTTATTGCATTGAGGTTTCTGTGGACTGAAGATGGATAGAAAATCTGTGGAGGGAGCTGAAACTTTGAGTTACTGAGCAGCAGCCAAGAAACTGATTTACAGATTTTCTGTAAAGAAGAGTGGTCCAAAATCCCTCCTGAGATGTGTTCAAACCTGGTGATCATCTACAATAAACATAGTCATGTTACTTATTTCAATCAGTGACATTCAAGTCAATAACTTTTTATGTAATCTATGTTTTTTTTGGGATTTCTCGCCATTAAAATGAAACTACCATAAAAATGATAGACTGTTCATTTCTTTGAAAGTGGGAAAACCTATATATAGTACACTTACATTTAAGATTCAGTCTTATTACTCTCTACAGAGATAGGCTTACACACACACATAGGCGCGTGCGCACACACACACACATGAAACAAAAATAGCGGTTCAGTACTTGTGCTGATGAGCTGGATGTCTAGCTTGTCTTCCCCAAGTGAGTTGCGTGCAGTGCAGCTAAAGACAGCGTAGTCCAAAAGTGCGCTCACATTTACCACTCGAACTGTGCTGGTGTGAAAGGAGCCTTCCCTCGCTATCACCTCCTCGTACCTGGAGCACGAACATACGCACACAAACACAACCACAGAAACACAACAGAGAAAGACAAATCCTTAGCATACAGACGCACATTTTGCATTTAATTGTTACTCAGCTTGACACAAAAAAGTGTTGAACAGGTGAAAAATATAAAAAGCACTAATTCTGGATTTGGGAATGATATATGAAGAAATTTCAAAATAGCATTGCATATAATATTTGACTTGAAGCTATTTTTATTTTACAAGCACAAGCATGTTCAATTCTCCAACCTGGGATTTTCAAAATCCATGAGTACACCATTTTTTTCCCAAGAGAAGTCGACACGAGGAATGCCCTCTGCCTGGCACACAATTTCAGCTGTGCTAGTGCCATCCCCTCTGCTTGCTACCTTTCTCCATTGGGGACCTTTACGAAGCTCTGGTTTAACTATATATGACAAGATGGGCATAGAAGATTATTCTTGCAGATACCACACAGCGAGGAAATGGAAATGTTTTGTCGCCTTCTCACAGTGAAAACCGAACACAAACTCACATTGCACAACCAACCGTATATGTGCACTGGCAGGGGGTTGTATGCCATTATTGGCTAGGCACTCGTAACTACCAGCATGAGCCCGAGTCACATTATAGATGGTCAGAAGGCCTGATTCGTCTTCCTGGGTTTCCTCGCCCATCTCCACCTCCTCCTCTCCCTGTCAAAGATAGAGTGAGGCAGGATAAGAAGAAGACAGCCGCTATCCCTCAGCACACATCTGCCTCCCCTACCTGTCTAGATGGATGAGAGCTAGACAGGTAGATTGTGAGGAAGAGCTGAGCCGGAAACCATCAGGGCCTGGGGTCTGGATGGGAAGGGCACTCAATGGAACAAGCTCTGAGAACAGAGAAGAATAATGCCAAAGGCTAGAGAGCCACAGGAAAAGAGAGAAGGAGGGGCCACGCAGGTTGAAAGTGGCACACACACACGACTGCCAGGGGGTGGGTTAAGACTGGAGAAAGCATCGGTAGATACAGAGACCACGCCACATTGACGAATGTGCCCTTTAGTCACGCAGCAGTAATGAAAGCAATTTTTCTGGATTTGGGCTGAGCGTGGAGCAGGAAGAGGTGGGGTGGAAGGATAGTTAGAGCCAGTGAAATATGGTGCATCTGGGCATTTGCAAAGGCCAGTAAAAAAATGGCAAGAACACATGAAATAAGAGAAAGGAAGCCCGATAAAAGGAAGGTCATTGAGGGGATGACTGCTTCTGTGTACATTTTTATATATATATGTGGCTCTCACCAGCCATTTCCAAGAGAACATGCCAGCTATTATCGGGTTGGCATCTGCCACACATATCAGGTCTGCTGTTTCCCCCAAGTTCACGAACACTGGCTCTTTCTCTGCTTTGACACTTGGAGCATCTGAGGATAAGAAAAAAAAAGGGATAAGGTTAAGGCAGGAGCAATGTCAACCAGGGAGAAATCATTTGGAAAACCATTAAACAGGCTTGCTGCATTGCTGTAATTACTCTTACACCAGTTTGCCTTTGAAAATATTTTTGAAAATAAACCCATTATAATTGGCCACTGTGCTTTGGATACAATGTCATTAACTTCTTTAGGTGATAACCAAGACCGAGAATTGAAAATACAGGGGTCGCAGAGGAGACCAGGCAAGGTTTAAACTCCGGTACTTTGCTATCAGGCTTGAGTTCATTCTCTGTATGGTCATTAGTCAATAAAATAAAACAAGAGAAAAACAGCAGAAAGGAAAAAAAAACAAAGATGGAGGGGAAAAAAAATCCAAAAATACTAATGAAGCACACTTACTTAACAACAAGCGCTGTCAAAAAACTGAAACGGTGACGAAAGGTCATACAAACACACAAAACAATAAAAAACAACTCATTGGAAAGCTGATGACAGTGAGACAGTAAAGAGTCTGGTAACATGTAAATAGGGGAGTGATTGGCTAAAGCGAAAAGGTAACACAAAAAAAATTCAGAAAAAACACAAAGGCAGAAAACAAATCAAATATGGACACGAGGTAAGCAAATGCAATAACTAAATAAGTGAAACAAAAAAGAGAAAAGAAGAAACACAGTATGAGCATCTGCTCTTCTTTTAGATGTGTCTGTAACAGACATCTGGTCATGTGACCTATGAAGGCGTGATAGTGATGAAACAAACAAGAGGGGCAGAGTAACCTGGTAACCCTATCAATACTAATGTTGACTGACAGATTTACCAGTTTGCCATTTTTACTCATATACAATATATTTTCATTCTAGATATAAGGAAGTGTATCTCCTTCCTCGCTGCATGGCTCCACTTCTTTTCTTTGTTCGCCTCTGCCTCACAAGCTTTTCATACATCCCATGGGTGCCATGTACTCGCAACAATAAAGCCATTAGTGCCTACTTGTCTAAACCTATGTTCACTCTCGAGGAACAGTGATGGGAAACGCTAGCAAGACACAGACCTCTGGGTTTGTGGAATCCACCCATGTTGGTCTCCTAACCAAGAACGACACCATTAAGTGGGCTACACCGCCACACATAAAAGCTACTACAATTCTCCATACATAATGAATATCTACAACTGTCAAGTCCAGTCAGATCAAGATGGCAGAATCCATTAGGCATGTACCATGGGCTTTAGTGAATCAGGCAGACCTACATTTTCCACATTCCTATTATTAAATCATCAGTATCGGGGCAGAGGGCCTAGAGCTTGAGGCTGGGCCTGGGGCAGCAGTGGAGGTGGATGGCCTTGCATGGAGGTCTAATGAAGGAGGCACGTTTGGCGGGAAGGAACTACAAGTCAGAGTTGTTGTCAGCATGTGTGGATGCGGGCTGTCAGGTTCAAAGGCAGTCATGTTGTTCTGATTCAAATTCAATGTTAAAAACTGGCAACTATTTGCAAGAGAAATTCTGCTCATTCTCTATTTAAAGGAAGAATCTTATTCAATAAAGGGTTAAGCCTCTCAATTATTTTTTAAAAATCTCCTTTGGCCATTGTAGTTGGCTTCTTGGGGCACTTTCATTAACCTCTATAAAATGTTTGCTCCCTTTCAAAGTTATGGGAGCACCAGAACAACATCAGAAAGTGTGTGCAAATCTAAACATTCACACGAGCTCATCCATTTCCTGCGTGCAGGCTCTTACACTGAACGTCCAGCGTGATGGCCATGTCGTTTGCGCCTTCGTCATTTTCACACTTGACAGTGTAAACTCCGGCATCGTTCCTCGACACATTCCTGATCTCCAGTGAGAGGTCATCTAACCAGCGATAGCGGTAATCGTCCTCTACCAAAACACACACAGACACGCGCACACACAGACATAAAAAGCAATGGTAAATTAAGTATTCATTACATGCTCATCAACTGAATGTCCTCTGGCCACTGGTCTCTAAGTGACGTCTAATTCTGCATTATTGATTGGCCTAGCCGGATTCTCACATCAAGTCAACAATAGACTGTGAGAGAGAGAGAGAGAGAGAGAGAGAGAGAGAGAGAGAGAGAGAGAGAGAGAGACCTTCTGTTCCACAGCCCTTAAAATGTAATATTTGGATTTCTGCATTTAAAATACAGTCATTTTATAGTGCTGTTGTATAATGGAGCTAACAGAGTTAACAGGAAAAGAGAGTGGGTGCAGCAGGGCCCCGGTGACACCGGCCTGGAGGAGAAGCCAGGTTTAGAACTGTTGTGTTGTATTCAGGGAGACAGCAATCCTCATTTAGACTGCATACATTAGAGCAGTAATGAGAATCACATTTGGCAGGGTCCCATGCTGGCTAACCTGCCATGTTTTATTCAGACCCTGAATGGCAGAGCTGAGTGCTTACTTGCTGGCTCAGCTCAACTAGGACCTGGTTTATAGAGCCATCACACAACCCTAGATCACCTTTGACCAGCTCCTCCCTGCGGTGCAGCCAAATGCAGGAGACCTCCTCTGGGTTAGCTGAGACCAGCAGTGGGACGACTGCCATGTCATCCTCGAGCACCTGCACCTCTGTTGGCTGGTCTGGGCTAAATTCTGGTGGGTCTGACAGAGAGGCAGCACAAAAAAAGTAACATAAAATACAGCTATAGTGAAATGGATTCATACTAAGCAAATAGACAAGTGGCAAGGATACAAAGTCAGTGCCACACAACCACCAAGAGTGAGCGCAAAGAAACACAAAACATGTTGGACGTGAAAGCGCGAAGAGACACTAATGAGAGTCAAACAAGTAGAAAGTCGACATCCTACCAATAATTCCAGATCTAACCAACTTCACACACTTAGAGGACGGGGGGGTGAGGCAGCACAGGAGGAAGAGGGACAGGCATTAAAACAACGAGTGACAGTACTGTTGTCCAACTGCAGCTCTGCACAAACACACAGTGACATTCCTTCATGCTCATACACAGCACCAAGCTTTGAAACAGTGGCTGGCTGCTGCCTGTGAAATGGCATCAAAGACAAACATGGCCATGCAGCAAAGCAAATGCACAATTAGGACACACTGCCACAGAGCTCAGCAGACCCACAACTCACAACAAAGGTTTCCAGTAAACAAAAAAATTATATTGAACACACATTCTGCAAAGTCACATCAGCAAACCACTTTTTGATCCACGTCATTACTGATCATCACTGTGCATCACTTAAGAATGATACAACCCAAATATCTCTCAGTCACTGACCGGAAAGAAAGACAAAAAAGAGAGAGACGTACGCAAACAATTCACCTTCTACTTACAAAGCACATTGAGCTTATAGTACGTGTTGGCCCCCTCTGCCAAAACATGGCTGTAGGCCTGACAGATGACCTTCTGGTTGTGATGCTGTGAAGTCAGATTCAGAGACAGAGAACTGTGCGCTGAAATGCCACCAAACTCAGCATCCCTGGGTTCCTGCTCGGCTCCCTGCAACCTACAACACAATTCCCAACCAGTAAATCCAATTAATAAAGGATTTCAAGTTCACCAAACAGTTATCGTATTTCCTTGTTTAATTGGATGAACATCAATCATTCAGACTCATTCGAACAGTGAATTGGGCATTTGATTTTACATAAAAACGTGTTCTGATGTCCCCTTAGCCCACTGACTAGGCAAACCTTAATGAGCCCAGGATCCAGGAGATGTTTGCCATCGGATTGCTGCTTCCAGCCTGACACTCCAGGGTTAGCGCCTCACCCTGACGAAGTACCTCCTGTTGGGCTGTGATCTTCATACTTACTGGTGTAACTGGAGAACCACAGAGTAAACACGAAAATTCAATTTTGACTCATTGATTATTTCAAGACGAAGGATATAAAATGCAGCAAATCAAATCTGCCGTGAAATTCATTTATCTGATATAATGCTTTTCTCTCGGCTAAGTTAGACTGGGAGAAAGTTCAAGTGTTAAAGCTTCAGTCTTACTCACAGTGAACCCTGAGCTTGGTGTATGCAGAGATGGTTTTCTTTGCTTTATTTGTGGCATCACAGCGGTAGCTGGCCATGTTGTCACTTGCGGTCAGGACCAGGACCAGTTCTCGAGCTACACCCATATCAAACGAAGTCTGCTTCAGTGCACCAGTCACTGCCTCTTCATCCTAAATCGCAAAGAAAGTTTGCAGATCGCCGTGTTTAGGCTCGACCAGCACCACAACACAAATACAGGCAGGCATGCTGTTATGGCGCAGTCCATTCTCACCTTGAACCAAGTCAAAGTTCCTTTCGGATTTCCCCCAGTGGCAAAACAGACCAGATGGACCCTGCTTCCGGAACGAAAGGGGACGTCTTCAGGCGGAGCATTGATCCAGACTTTTTGAGGGGGGTCTGTTGATCGTAATTTTTTAAGATCAGTTCTTTTGTTTGTTTGTTTTTTAAATGTTTAGCAGACCTGTTTTTAATATTGTATTAAGGAACTGGACTCTTTAAAAGAGCTGAAGTTGAAATTAATTATATAAATATCAGTTTGAAAATTTCTGCAGAAGACTTTTCCTGGAACTGCGGGTGGCACAGGGTGGCAGTAAACCTCCTGCAATATCATCGGCCCCCACTGGTGCTTTTCCCCAAACTCTGTAATCTAATCAATAGGCAGAAATTACTGGGAGAAGAGCCCCCTCCTGGGAAAAACAACCAGTTGTCCTCAAATCATTGCAAACACAATAATAACATTAAATTATACAAGAAAATGCAATGAAAAGACTTCTGCTAATTATAGACACTGAAAAGATTGTGTCCCTCCTTCATTTCCCTCACTGTGGATTGGTCCACTGCCCATCCCTGAAAACCCCAGACACATTAGGCTTCCATATTAGGCTTCCATATTTGTGTCTGCAGAGCAATCTCTTTAAGTGTGTCAGTGGTGGCTGGCCTCCAGTAAGTAGGTACTTTGCAATGGTTAATTTAATACCAAGGATGTGTTGGCTGTTTTTTCAACTGAAAAAAAAACAACCAAAAAACACATTAACTGTATAACTGTAACCACGCTACTTTTTGTTGGGTTTACGACATTGTGCTGACTGCATATAAAAGAGCCAGCCTATCACCCACTGTTCAGGGAAGTCCTTTTTAAAGCCTCACTTGGAGAATTTTGCCTGTCAGCATCCTGTTC